>JAEBDU010009151.1:0-25463 GCA_016802625.1 Heliconius numata | reverse complement strand
CTTTTTGATACCTGTATATTGCCAGTCCTAACATACGGTTGCCAAACTTGGTCCCTTAACAAGAACCATATACGGAAACTTGAAGCGTGCCAAACAGCCATGGAAAGGAGTATGATGGGAAAGAGACTTTCGGACAGGATAAGAACTGTGGACATAAAGAAATATACGAGAACCAAAGATGTTACCGTAACCATTAAAAATCTAAAATGGAAGTGGATAGGACATACTATAAGGGGAAAGGAAAAATGGTCCAAGACGATATTGTTTTGGTTCACCCGCGACAGAAACAGAAGAAGAGGTAGACCACCCAGGAGATGGGTTGATAAAATAAAGCTTGTCGCAGGTAGTAAATGGACCAGGACAGCAAATGATAGGGAAAAATGGAGGCAATTAGGGGAGGCCTTTGCCAATAGGCATACAGACGTAAAATAACGTTAGAAGTGAACATTTTTTAATTACTGCTACAAAATTTGTTACTTTTCTTTTTGTATTTATGTATAAATGTTTAAAACTGTAGCATGATTGGTCTGAATAAAGAGGCTATTATTATTATTATGTTTTTATTTTAATTTCTCAGCTTATAGCTGGTAAAGAACCATAACTACGGGCATGCGCCAAGTAATTATGGAGTGCAGTGTGTTTAATTTAGTGTGCTAATGTTATTTTCCTCTATCTGCAAGAACTTCCTCACTATCCTACACGTATTTAAAATAGCAGCTTTTTGTAGGGTGTGTAATATATTGTCTTCTAAGTTTATTATCTTTAAATAATGGTGAATGGCTTTTGGTACGACGCCAGTGGTGGATATAACAATTGGGACGACGTAGACTTTATTTTGTTTCCAAATACGAGTGACTTCTTCTTTAAGATCTGCATATTTATTAATTTTTTCAACTATTGTCTTTTGAATGTTGTGAGTATTAGGAACTGCGACGTCTATCAGGTAAACAGTCTTATTAATTTTATCTTGTAGTGTTATATCTGGTCTATTGAAGTGTATGGTTTTGTCAGTGAGTATTGCGCGATCATAGTACATTTTATGGGAGCTATTCTCCAGAACAGATTGGGGGGTATATTTATAATAAGGGATATTTGTGTCTTGTATAAGTTTGTGTTTGTGTGCTAAGCGTTGATGTATTATATTTACTAGTTGATTATGTCGATGAGTGTAGTCCGTTTGTGTGAGGCTTGCGCAGGCTCCTGTTATGTGTTGTATGGTTTCTGGTTGTGTATGGCATCTGCGGCATTTATCACTTGTAACTGTAGGGTCTTTGATAATATATTTTCTAAAGTTTTTAGTGTTTATTATTTGATCCTGAATTGCAATAATGAAACCCTCTGTTTCCGGGAATAAACTGCCTGTCTGTAACCACTTGTTTGAAGCTTCAAGATCTATATGGGGTTGTTGTAGGTCATTAGGGTGTCTACCGTGCATTACTTTCTTCTTCCATTCTTCTATTTTCTTTTTTTGTGGATCTATGTTTATTAAATTTCCTGTACTTTGACAATCATTAAGATTTAAAGGCGTATATTTAAAATCATTTTGGACTATGGATTTATGTATGTTACTTGACTGAGCTTTTGTATAAAAGAAATTTGATAAATTATGTAATTGTTTCTGCCATAATTGTTTTATATCTATTAGACCTCTTCCTCCGTGTTTTCGTTTTATAGTTAATCTTTCAATTGCGGATTTAGGATGTAGATTGTTGTGTTTAGTGAGTGTAGTGCGTGTTAATCGTTCTATTTGTTCTATATTACTATTTGACCATTTAACGATTCCAAATGTGTAGGTTAAAATTGGTATTGCGTATGTATTTAAGGCTTTTATTAGATGTTTACTTGATAGTTGACTTTTACAAATGGCGTTAATTCTCTTTTTATATTCATTCGTTATTGTTTCTTTGATAGCTGTGTGGTTTAATCCTTTCAGTTGCTGAAGTCCTAGGTATTTATAAAATTCGTTGGGTTCCATTGCAGTAATTTTATCTATTTCATTAATGGCGTAATCGCCGGGCCGGATTTTACCTTTAACTATATGAACAGTTCTACATTTGTCTAGACCAAAGTGCATATGTATATCTTCACTAAATTCTGTTGTAGTATCTATAAGTGTTTTCATCTCTTTATTATTTTTAGAATATAATTTAATGTCATCCATATATATTAAGTGTGATATTATTGTTTCGCTATTGTCATGTTTAAGTACATATCCAGCTCGGTTACATTTTAATAGGTAAGAAAGTGGGTTTAAGGCTAGGCAGAACCACAATGGGCTCAGGGAATCACCTTGATAAATTCCTTTTTTAATAGCTATTTCTCTAGTGTTTATATTATAGTTAGAACTGTGTAAATGTAGTGTAGTTTTCCATTGGGTCATGATGTTTGCTAAGAAATTAATTATTTTAGGGTTTATTTTGTAAATATTTAGTATATGTAGCAACCAAGAGTGTGGAATACTATCAAATGCTTTCTGATAATCGATGTACGTACAGTGTAAATTTTTATTTTTTGATAAGGCATGTTTCATTATGGTGGAGTCTATGATAAGTTGTTCCCTACATCCCATGTGGCCCCGCCTACAGCCTTTTTGTTCTTCTGCTATTATGTTGTTGTTCTCTATATGTTTATTAATTTTCTGTGTAATAAGTGAAGTGATAATTTTATATAAAGTAGGTAAACACGTAATTGGTCGATATTGAGACGGTTGTGTAGAGAAATTGTTTTTGGGTAGCATATAAGTTATTCCGGTAGCCAAAAATTCGGGTATGTTTTGTTGTCCAGAGATGATTTCGGATATATTCTTAGCTAATGAACTATGAAGGAAAGTAAGTTTTTTAAACCAAAAGTTATGAATTTTATCTATTCCTGGTGATTTCCAATTATGTAATTTATCTGTAATTTCTTTAATATCTTCTTTTACTAATTCATTGTATTCCATAACTTCTAGGTCATGCCATCTTTGTTCTTCTTTTGTTATCCAATCTGCTTGATTATTATGATATGTTTGCTCTTCCCAAATACCTGACCAATATTTTTCTAGTTCTTCTTTAGTTGGTGTTTCTAATTTATCTTGAATCAAATTTTGTGGTTTAAGTAAATTTCTATAGAATTGTTTTTCATTTCTGACAAATGTATTATTTTGAGCTTTTCGCTCTTGCGCTTTATTATACCTCTTTAATCTATGTGACTTAAGTGCTAATTTCTGCTTTAAAGTATCTAAAACTTCTTCCGGTCTTTTATTATTCTTTTCATGTTTTGTATGTACCTTTGTAGTTTTTAGTAAAAATTCTACTCTTTCTATAATTTTTTTAGATCTATTATTATTGATGAATTGTGTTAATTTTCCTATATCTGCTCTCAGTTTTTGTATATCCTTTTCTAATCTATGTTGCCAGGCTGGTTTATATTTGTTGCTTTTACTATTAATTCTTGAGTGTCCTGTAATTTTGTAGTTCAATTCTTCTGTTATAGTTAGCGCAGTGCAATATATTAATGTATGTAGGTCTATAAGTTTTGTATCTGGAGAAATGTATTCTATAAGAATATTTTCATTAAATAAGTTCGAAAGTTGATAAAGTTTGCGACAGTATCTGAGCTTTGGTAGTTTTGGTCTCATCTTTGGATCCATGCCTGCATATAAAGTCAAATTAGTACGGAATTTGTCTATTATGATGCGTATATATTCTTCATTAGGTGGTTGCACATTTACAAAGCCTTCAATGTCGTTCTCTAATAGCTGTGTTATCGTTTCAGTTTGTGTAAAAATATGAGAAGTTTGTGTTTGTTGACTATTTGCGTAATGTTGATATGTGGTTGGCGAGGAAGTTCTTGTTCGTATATATGTGTGATTTGGTATTTCTGTAATATTTACGTTATTTGTTTCTTCTTCCTGTAGTTGTATCCTTACTTCTTCTTTTAATCGATTCAGTATTTCTTGAGATAGTAAATTATTTCTTTCTATTGTTCTTCTTTGATCTGAAATTCTTTGTTCTGATACTTTAATTTGGGGGTAATTTAGTAAGAATTGTTCGTGTAATTTCTTTCTGTATATAGTCATGTCTGTTTCTAATTTGGTGATGTGATAGTAAGTGCGCATGATAAATAGGTTTACATCTTTGCTCCATTGCATACGCACTCTAGGTTTACCAGCTTTGGTGGACGCGGGTAAAAAGGCATTTGCCTCCTGCGCAACATCCAAAACCGGTATAGGTGGACCTCTACTACAGACCGAAGATGTTGGTGATGAGTGTACCGAAGGGTTGTATGATGCGGTACTCGGACTGTACGGTTCACTTGGGCTATTGACTCTACTTGTGTATGTGGATAAGTGTTCGGCTGTCGATTCTTCGGGTTGTAAATCCCCGGTGGGAGCCCGCCTGTTCAACTCCTCACCACTGACGGTCCGTATGCTGAAACACCCAGCGTCAGCTCCAGGTGCGCCCCGACGATTGCCCTCGGGAAGCGGCCCTCTCAGTTTCTTTCTTAATCTGGTCTCCATATTTGATGGGTTACCATCGCCACGTTAGCCATGCCAGTAATTTATTTATCGTGTGTCCGCCCCCTACGTGATCAGGTGGTCGATCAGGACGTGTGGTTGGATTTTAGGGGGCTTATTATTATTATTATTATTATTATTGCTACTTATAATTTACTTAAGATATTATAAATTATAATTTACATTTAGTCTTTTTTTTAAACATTCAACTTCTTTTAAATTTAAACGTTTAAATTTACTTAAAAAACTTTTTCATTTTCAAATTATAATGTTGAAAGTTAAGATTACTTTTTCCTTATAAAAAAACATAAAGACCACCTCCCAGCGCTTATGTTATAATCTGTATTGTAGAAAACTTTTTATTTTGAATATTTTGTTCTTATTTTGTTTTTCTTTTTTCTATTACAATAAGTAGAATAATGTGTTTAAGTCGAACTTAAAAGAATATTAAAATAAGAGGTTGATATGCCATTAATATTAAAATTATTAACATAAGAATAAACAAGACTCCGAATGTCTTGTACTTTAATATTTTTCCTGAACAAAACATAATCAGAATACACTTGAGAATAGTCCCCCACAATTTATGTTATGCTAAATTCTTCCCTCCGGACACCAACCCCAAAAGTTTGGATGTAAATATAAAGATTATGCCTTTGTAAATGACCCTTACAATGTTGTGCTTATAACTTTATAAACATGCAAATGGTAGATATATTTTTTTATTTTTGTATATATATTTATAGAGGCCAGTCGTGGCGCAGCACAAACGTGTAACGGGTTGTGGGTTCGATCCCCACTTGAAGAAATTAAATATTTAATATGATACTTTTAGAAAACATTTTAACATAGCGCCTTTTCTAGCTATCTCTTTGGATACCGTCCAAAGAGGCGCGGGTTCAAATCCTGCTACGTTAAATTTTCTTATATGTTTTCTAAAAAGTATTTTTTACTACTTAAAAATGTAAAAAAATATTTAATATTTTCTTCTCTGATGTCTAGGCAAAGCGCGGCATTGACTTTCCAGAATTCAACAGAAAGTGAGGAGCGGAGTGTCTTAATACTAGGCTCTCTCTGTCTACCCTGCTATATGCGGGATACAGCGTGAAGCTGAAAAAAAAGGGAAAAATAAAATTATAGACATACCTATAGACTTATTTATACATAGCCACGCCACCGTGGCATACTTGGACCCTGACCAAATATGATAAGGAAATATTTATATTTTGTTGGCAAGTCGAACAAACTGAGCGTTGTATTTTGCCATTTAATGCTTAAGTGGATAAATAAGAGTAGAAAATATAAAATATATGGTTACAACACTGACAACACATAGCCTTTGATTGATGATTTTTGTATACGATACTCATGAGTTGAAATTCCATTTAGAAGATTTTTTTCCCGCTTTACTTTATTTGTATCCCGCATGTGGCAGGGTAGACAGACGGAGGCACTTTCACCCAACCACGCCACGCTTGGTGTCGACACCAGAGCAAAGAAATTAAAATATTAAGTGATTACTGAATCGTGAATCGAATCCACGACCTGTTACGTTCAGAGTGACACGTTTGTGCCACTACGCCACGACTGGCCTCTTCATTAATTGCACTGCTAAGATAATGAATATAAATGAGTAAAAGGACTATTTCAATACTAGTTTCCCATCTCGATAAATGGAAAATCATGCACAAAGTAATACAAAATTATATCAATTTATAATATTTTAACATTAATAATAAAATAATACCTACATAATATTAATAATTTTTATAAGGCAGAATAAAAAACACCAAACTGTTTCAAATTTATACCTCTCGTAAAACATATGAAGCGCCCAATAAGAGCCTTCGACGCAGACAACCCCTTCAACAATGCCATTATAAGTGCTATAAAGTTTAATGCGTCGAACGCGGAACGCTCAACGAGAAGTGCTCTGGACAGTGATCCAATATGAGGTGAAACGGAACGTGCTAATTCGGCGTAAGTGTTCGCTTTTAAAGTAATAAAATGTATTTTTTTTTCTTTTTTTTAGGGTTCCCTATCCTACCTAACCTACCTAGGGTTCCTACAAAACAAAGAAACAGAACCTTTATAGAATCACGAAAAGAGAGGATGAAGGAGACTTCAATTGACCTACGAAAACACAATGTCGAAGATATTAGAGGAAGGTCACGTAAAAATCACGATGAACATGACAGTGGATGAGGAGAAAGAGGTTTGAATTGACCGTAGAGTTTGGCGCTCCGTTCTCTCTGTTCCGCTAGGGATATACCGATTTTAGGACCGCTATGTTATCCGACTATCAAGACCATTTATCGCGTAGAGGTATGAAATTAAACTTAAATAATTAATTTAAGCTTAATTAATTAATTTAATGAATTATCAGCTGAATAAATTAAGCTTCTAATGGAATGCATTCAAAAGATACGAGCATTTATGCATCCATTTTGCTGCATGATATGAAATTAGATTTCTAATCAAAATATATAGGGACCTCGTGGACCTTCAATTATAAAATTTGGCACAAAATGAGAACTTTCAATACAAATTAAAGATTTTTTTAAAGGAAGAAATTTACAGGTACATAGAAAAAAATATTACAAATTTATATTTGTAGTTCATTTCATAGTTTCATACAAAATGATGGCTTATGCAAACTTAATTTTGCCAATTTTTATAAATTGTTTTTCACATTGACCTGCAATCCTGAAATTGGTACGAAAGCGTCGCTGGGCGAGTCTGATTCGCACTTAACGTCGTATATCACAGTGTAGACAGGAGAAACCTAGTGCTAAGACACTCCGTTCCCTATTATCCTCCGAATTTTCGAGGCATTGTGTTTTCAGTGGCGAAACTTAACGCCGCGAAGAAATATTAATCTTTACGACTGCCTCTAAATATATATATATATATATATATTGTTTTATCAAAACCATTTTGGTATTATGGGATGAAAGAAAGACATGCATTCCATCTATAGAAGGTCTCAAATTGCAGCTTTCTTAAAGACGTATAATATTTTTATTAATAAATAATCATAACAAATTAAATTAATAGAAAATCGTAAAATTGATATAATATCAGAAAATTAAAATTTTGCTAATATTGGAGCAATTTAAGAAGCATCTGTAACAGCTGCCAATAACATTACAAGTCAGTTGACCTTATTCCTATAAAAGCCAAATCACACTTTATCGAATAAGGGCCCTTACCGCTTTTGTATTTAAAGAGGCTGCCATTTTTGCGTGTATTTTTAGAGCGAACACTTAAAAATTGTTTAATTTTGTTTATTATTTTTTATATCTATATCTCGAAGGTGATCTTAATGACATTTAGTATCTTTTCATTATTTGCTCGTTAGAAAGATAGATAGATATAAGATCTAGACATTTAAAAAAAGCATAATAATTGATACAATCTAATTTGAAAAAATATATTTTCTTCTGGCTTTGAATGCCCATTCTCTGCATGCAGCGCAATTATAGTAACATATTTACCTATTATACCACAGCACTTAGTAGTTAAAAAATAATATTTAATCTTTAAATAACTAGATTAGAAATAGATGTTAGCTAGCTAGGATTGGAATATAAAACTCACCTTTTTGCTGTAAAGTACCAGTTTGCACGTCTACAACGAACATCGCAAGGATACTTAAAATCCACAACAAAGAAAACATTATTATTTTCATTGGCACTTCTCCGTCACACTCAGTCTCTTACAGAGGTTTTTTCAATTCACTTAGAGAATTTTATTGGACGCCTGAAAAACAATTGTGAATAATTTTCACATCAACGCACAGTATTGGACAAAATCGCTAAAGTGCTAACATTTATTTAATCGCCTCTTTTGTTTAGGAAATTGGAACATTTTGCAAGTTAATTTGTTTTAATCAGCTGCGCCCCAAACTCCTCTCGGCGCTTTTTTACAAAAACCTAATTACCTTTGGCTTTTTATTGTATTTTTTTTTCTTTTTCAATAATTATTATTTTATCTAACCAAATAAATACAATAACGTTTTATTTATTTTTCTTAAATCATCGTTTATGTTTATATGTACAACTATATCAACGAAACAAAAGAAAAATTAAATCTATTCTAGATATAAAATTATAAGTAAAATACGATGTCAAATATTCTTAGGTTGTTTTAAAAAAAATCGTTTTCGTTATCTGTACTCAAATCAATACCAATTATGATATCAAACCATAACACAAATATTAAAAAGAAACGTTAGAAGAAAAAAAATGTCTTTGTCTTTTACCTCTTAAATCGTTTCTATTCCGTTATTCATGAAAAGTTGTATAAAATAAACAAATTTTAACACAATTATTTAAATAATAAACAAAAGATTTGTACACAATTGAATAAACGCGTAGATATCAAGCGCTACGACGTAGCTGAACGCGTAGCGTCTGCAGCTACGTCAGAGAGGCGACTGCCGTAGCGGACGAGATGCTGGGAAGCCCGACGGCTATACTTATCTTACTCGAGATCATCTCAATGAGCGAGATTAATTCTTTGTTTAACTCTCATTGCTGTTTTCTTTATAAAACCTTATATAATTGTTCCTAGGACACAAGTAGTGGACTATGTATTATTATTATACTGTATATATCGTTAATATAGCTCGGTTTATCAATATCTTGTTATTGGCAACAAACTGTCACTCAGTGGATTTCGAAGCAATTGAGTGAAACGTTTTCTTTATTGTTTATGTCTTTTCTAGAACAATTTTACTAGTACGTTAATAAGAAAATAAATGTTCGTTTTAGGTTTGTAATAAATAATTTGTGATGCTTTGTTTCGATGGTACAAGACAGATAGTCCCTGCCTGCTCCGTTATATACGTTAAGCCAAAAATTATTAAATTAAATAATCTATATATTTTTGTTTATGTTATTAAAAAGTCTCCAAAATCACCTGAAGCATAAATGAATTAAAATAAAATATATTTAAAATAATATAATTTTAATTATTTATACAAAAAAAACATCTGGCTTAGTAGGTGTAAGTAAGCACTTATATATAGCTAGCGTTGGATAGATAAATCTTGCAGAAAAGGTGTGGAATATGAGAAAGGAAGAGGGGTAGATATATTAATTGGCAATTTTCGTATACGAATGCCCGTTCTCGGGGCTGTTTATCAGACATTAGATAATAGGCATTCATTTGCTCACTTTCCCGCAGTGATTTATTACATTAATTCTTTCTTATGATTACAAACAAGTGTCTGCATACTGCATAAATAAATAACGATTTTATTGTCCATTTTTATTTTATATTTTATTTCAGTTGTTTCATTTATTATCACTAAGAAATCTATCAATATTTTGGGAAATCTATTGGAGATTCATTATTCTTATTTTTTAGCTTCACGCTGTATTTCACACACAGTAGGGTATGTAAAAGGAATTTGGTGTCAAGATACTCTGTTCCCTGAATATGAGGCATTGCGTGTTGAGTGGCGGAGTATGTCATCTCCTAGAATGGGAAGGGAATCTGAAACCTGCCACGTTCACAGACACACGCGTGATCCGCTGCGCCAAATGGTTTTAATACCACATTTAACAAATTTTATTTGACAAATGAAAAATTAAAAAAAAACAATGAAATATTGAGTTCATTCTGAAAAGTTTGTTTAATAAAATAATTGGGGCAGGCTGTGCGAGACCAATATGTAATTGGACCTATAAAAATGTTTTTTATTAAATTTTTGGACACAAGCTCTTTTATATTTTAATTATTATTCTCAAAATAAAGTCAATTCACGTATTTTAAATTTCGATATAATGATATGTAAAGTGGCACGGTTAAACAAAAGAACATTATTTAACTTTTAATTTTTAACTTAAATCAAATTTCAATAAAAATTTTGTCGTTTTTTGTATAGAATTTTATGAAGATACAATAATGTCTAACGTTAATGGCTTAAAAAACGAAAATTAAAATATATTTTAAGAATGTTATACGACGAATGATCATCTTGTTTGTTACAAGTAGTGGCTTACTTCAATAGAATTTGTTTTACGAGTGTATTTTTTTGAAAAAAAACCTGTCAAGTGTGAGTTGGATTTTTTCTATGAAATATCTATAATTTTTCACTTTTCTTATTTTTGCCGTAAATTCTCACTTCGTACCAAATCTCATAGCTGTAGTAGCTGTATAAATGCTCGTATTTTTTGATTACGTCGACTTAGAAGCTTGAATTTTAACATATATTAATCTTAAAATAAATGGTCTTGGCCGTTGTCGCAAACAACCAAGTGATCCTATAAGAATTTACCTTTTGAGGTACCAAATCCTAATAACGTTCAAATTGATATATAGCATGAAAACGTGCAATTAAAACTTGAACTAAGCTTGTACCGGCAATAACTACGCTCGTTCAATGTTCGCAGTACGAACTGTGACACTCCTAGGCCAAGTATAACTTACAACACTTGTTACAACTTCGTAGAGCCGTAGTGCTGACTGTGTTGAGTGTTGTTGTGACCTTATAACTGAAATACGAAGAGGATATTTACGATTACGACGAGGATATGTGTTAAAGGTAAGGAAAGTAGGTAAGTACTTTCATGCTTAATACGAAATTAGGAAATAATAAATAAAGTTTTTTTTTAGCTTTACTCTGTATTTCGCTCTTAGCAGAGGCAGAGGGAATCTGGGAAGCTAGTAGGTATGTTAAGACACTTCCGTTCCCTATTTTCTTTGCGTGTTGAGTGGCGAAAGAAATTAAAGTATTCAAAATGCCGATATAATTATGTACTTAGTTCGATTTAATTTTCTGTAGCTTGATTAGCAAATATATTATAAAAACATTTTTTATATTGTAACGTCTATTTTTAATAATATAAACATTAAGATGATTTTAAAATAATTCTCTTACCGTATAATTTTTTTTTGGGATTATTTTAACATTGAAAATCTTATAGTTTTCTAACGTCTAAAACAAGTTAAAAATCTAATAAACTAAATAGTATAAGAAACTTAAGATTAAAATTAAACCTTTTATTAGTTTTCTTAACCTTTCACTAAAAAAACTAGTTCTTAGACGGTCTTGTGCTAAAAATAGAGGGGTTCGATTGCAATAAGTCCAGACCAAATAAAAACTTGACGATCGTTAAGTTGAAACGTAATGGAAGTCTTAGAAAAAAGCAATTTATATCAATGAGAGTCGTATAGTACATGTAGGTATAACAGTATTATATATATCTTTTTTCATTTTTTTCAATACATATTTACATATTTTAAAAATTACAAAAGAAATCTTGAATTGAATTTTTAATAACTTATCTAATAAATTGGTTGTAACCTATCTCTTGCTTCCTTTAGTTGTATAATTTATATAAGCAAAGAATAAGTTAAATAATATTTTATAAAATACCAAAGTTGAGGCTGTCATGGCGCACAAGGGTGTGACTGTAACGCGACGGTCGTGGGTTCGATCCCCACTCGAGGAAGTGAAATATTTATTTACGTTTATATTTCCATGACTTCGCTCTAGTGTCGAGGCAAAGCGCGGCGTTGATTTCTGCCACTCAATACGCAATGCCTGCAGATTTCGACAGAAAGTGGGAAACGGAGTGTCTTAACTCAAGGTTTCCTCTGCCTACCCTGCTGTGTGCGGGATACAGCGTGAAGCTGATTTAATTTAATTTATTTTTTTACCAAGATTATAAAGATTGCTGGTAACATATATATTAGATAGCAACCCTATGTCTCAATTTCAATTAGCCAATATATTCGTATTCCAGACAGGTGTACGCAAAATATTAATTCGGCCATTACGGGCCCACAACACAAATCGGATCGCACCGCTTGAATATTAACATGATTGTAGAGAATCGGATTCGGAACTAGGATAATGCTTATCTTGCAACTATAATGGACTAATTTACCTTTATTTTAATTAATAATGTATTTATTTATAATATTATATTAGTATGCTGCCTAGCACCTAGTGTAAAGACACTCTGTTCGCCATTACGATGTTTCCGTTTCCGACTTTCTTCCAATTTTTTGAGACATTGCATTTTGAGTGCGAGTAGACCCTAAAAAGGTCACCTTTTACAGAAAAACTAATAGTTTAAAATAAAATATTACTCCGAACCTGACTTTTTGTACATATAAAAATATTACTAAGAGTTTACAGTTTTATATACAAACATATAAAAGTACCGTAGAATTCCGTTCAACTTAAGGTAAGTTGAAACTTTTAAAGTTTTAAAAGAACATTTTTAAAATACTTCTTTTAATTTTTTTACAGCTTAGTATATCTTCAGAACTTTCTAACACCATTTAGGATTTATAAAGAACTTAACCATTAAACTGGTACTGTAATACCTCGTTATAATATAATTTTGTAGGTTAAGCGTTATCGTTCACACAGCGTTCTCCACCTTCAGTCGAAATTTTCGAGACATTGCGTGTTGAGTGGCGGAACTCAACGCCGGCCTTTGCCTTGGTGTCAGGGCGAAGAAATTTAAAATATAATAAACAATAACTCATTCCTTAGGATCGAGTGTGGTGGCGGGAATTGGGGAAGGCAGATCCAGCAGTGGACAACCGATGGCTGTAGATGATGATGATGATGAACTCATTCCTTCGAGGGAGATCGAACTCACAACCGTCGGTTTACAGTCCCACACTCGTGCGCCTGCGCCATAATGGCTTCACAATTTTTCTAATCATAAAACTATATGTAAGGGAGAAGTGGCATGAAGGAGCCAGGTTTTGAAAGAGCCACTTGCAATATTATAGTAGTTTAGGAACGGATTCGTTAGAATACTTTATTTTTAAATGGCAATATTGATTTTCCGCCACCCACAAAAATTTTACAGTTCATCGGAACCAACGGACGCCGATACGTCGAGTTGAAGTTTTTGGCATTCCAAAGTAAGTATTTTAACTCCTTTGAGATGTTTTTTAGTATTTCATTGTAAACAAATACGGGTAATTGGAATATAGATTGAGTTTATGTATATATTTGGCCTTGTAACTGCATTAAAATTGAGTTTGAAAAGTTTTGATATCGTTGTCATTTTGGAGGTTACATTTTTTTATAGAATAAGTTATGAAAGAGCCGGGTGGATGGGCTTTGAAAGAGCCGAAAGAAAAAACGAAAAGGCCCGAGAGATCAATAATTGAAGAATTAAATTGGCCATGGCCAATGGTTTCTGCCTAGATAAGTGGAAAGAAATTGAAAATGCGAGTGATGATTGGCTCAAAGGATTCATATAATGTGATTGGTCTGAATAATGTAAGATTAAAAAGTTGGTTAGAATTATCTACTTAAAATGACTGATAGAATTAAAAAAAACATTACTTTTTAATAAGAATTATTAAATCGTTTTTATTTAATATTGTTTACCGTAATTTTCACTGTTATACCTCATAATATAAGACTGGCTCTTTCATAACTTTTAATGGCTCTTTCAATACCGAAATGTTATGAAAGAGCCAAATGACACATTTTTTTAAAATGAATATTTTATTGATTAATTATTGTATTTAAGGGTTATTTCGTACGAAGTTACCTAGTTTAATAAATAAATAATTATTTGAGGAAAAAAAATCTTAATTTATTTAATTAAAAGTATATTTTTTTGCTTCATTTAGTAAACTGGCTCTTTCATGCCACTTCTCCCTTACATACATATATATAAAAATAGGGATCAAAGTGTAGCATCGATCCAATTAAAACTTGTACTGTTGATAATTACACTTCGGTTACTCTTTCACGCCGCGCGCGAGCTGACGTGACACCCCGAGAATAACTTATTAGACTTGTTATTGGCATTGTAAACTTGACAGATTGGATTAATATAACATTTAAATATGAAATATTGATTTAAAATGCCCGTATATTTTCGGCGTTGAGTGCCGCCTCTCAACACGCAATGTCTGATCTTATCTCTACTAGGTTCCTTTTGCCTACCCTTCTGTGTGCGGGATACAGGTGAAGCGGATTTATTTAATTTTTACTCATAGAAGTAACTTTACAGCTATGTAAATTAATTTCAAAGATTTCCCTGATTTTTCAAATTCAAATTCAAAATATTCTTTATTCAAATAAACTTATAATAAGCACTTTTGAATCGTCGAATGAACATATGAACAAAAAGCTACCACCGGTTCGGAAGGCAGTTCTGCTGAGAAGAGCCGGCAAGAAACTCTTAAACGTGATGTCCTTTAATTATTTAATTCTGCCTATTCTAAGCATTTGAAAACTTTTGTGTTATAGGTATATTAATGTATGTATAAACAGTGTACTAAACATAATTAATGACAGAGAAATGAAAAGAAAAACTTACAAGTTCTCTATGGCAAAAATATATTTAAAAATACCTATATTATTTTATAAAAAATATTTTTTTATCCAGTTAAGTTCGTGTTCAAAATTCACGATTACAATATCTAATTTGATCCTCTAGATATTAAATATAACTCAGACCAAATACAACGTAGAAGTCGATGTAAATTTAAAAGATAATAAATTTGTAATCAGAGTTCAGTTTAATAAAAAACAGTTGCGTAAATCCTAATGCCATTACTCGATAAGACACACCAATACAACCAATCTTACCTAATTCCACTATAATTCCACTAATTACTTAGACTCTTAGACTACGTAATACAAAGTCGACTCTTGAAATAGCTGGAACCTTTGTTCGTGCTTCGTTTGCAGACAACTTTCGCGGCGGCAAAACAAATTCACATCGCCGACCAGACGTTTACAAACAATGTGGATAGTACAGCCAAATTGTTTTCTTGCTGGAAATTACTTAAATACTATATGGGGCTCGTCGTGGCCCACTCGAGGAAATAAAATATTCACTATTTTCTTCGCTCTGGTAACGAGACAAAATGCGGTGTTGAGTTCCGCCTCTGAAGACGAAATGCCTTCAGATTTCGGAGGAGGGAACCGAAGTGTCTTAACTCTACGTTGCTAGGTTCTCTCTGCCTACCCTGTTATGGCTGAATATATAGCGTGAAGCTACGAAAAAGTAATAAGCGTGTATACATATGTCGTATAAATCACCACATGTGGTACCTTGGTACATGGATAAAGCTTTGGATAAGCTTTCATCGGTGCTACTTCTCAAACCGAAATGAGCCCATCATCAACATTTGTTATCGGGAAAGCAATAATCGATTGTGGGGATATGAATGGGCCTTTTTAGCTCATAATATATTGACATGTCTGCCGAAATATATTTTATACAGTTAACTGTTAATTTAATAAATAAATATAGGTATAACAAGTTATTTAAAAAATTAAAATCAAAATCAGCTTCACGCTGTATCCCGCACACAGCAGGGTAGGTAGAGGGAACCTCGTGATAAGCCACTTCGTTCCCCACTTTCCGCCGAATTCTGGAGGCATTAAGTTATTTATTTAATACATTTATTAATTGACTTTTTAATATGTTATTATCACAATGACATAGTACCGTTAGGTAATTTACTACACTAAACGAATTACTACAATTATTTAAAGGTACCAAAGTATTTTTAGCTTCGTAAGTCGTACATTTCTACCAATACAATCGATAAAAACGTGCGAATAGGCCAGATGTCAGTTATTTCTGGACATAGATGTTTCCTCTTAATAATAAAAATGCATAAAATTAAAATAGTTCATTGTGACAACCTGAAACAATTTAAAATATTTTTATCTTTATAGCTTTTCTATAATAATATACCTAGTGTAAAGAAATAAAAGTAAAGAAATTCAATTAAATGCACCTACTACTTATATTTTTAACCAATGAGACTTGAATGGATTTTTTTATCATTCTAGAGTGTTCGTGTCTGTTGTAATAAGTCTTTCTTTGCAAAGCAATGAATTTTAATGAGAGCTGTAGGTACAACCCTTTCTATTTTTTGCGACACACCTTAGAGGAGATGATACTGCTAATTAAATATATCTATAGGTATGATATAATGGTATACATTTTTCATGTGTTTCATTAATAAAAATGATAATATTGTAAAACAAATGTTTTCATTACAACTATGGAAAATCTTATGTAAAATGTTCATAAATCAATTTTGCCAACAATTCTATTTTCAGTGTACCTATATATACTACATCTCTAATTTTACTAGAATGAAGTGGCTGAAGTGGCAATGGGCTGGTCACATTTGCCTCAGAACCGATGATCGTTGGGGTAAGCGCGTTCCAGAGGGGAGACCACGCCTCGGCAAGCGTAATGTAGGACGTCCTCCAGCTAGATGGGGTGACGATGTTCGCAAAGTGGCGGGCAACGGCTGCATGCGAAGAGCTGAAGATCGAACTCAGTGGCGTGCCATTAGAGAGGCCTAGGTTCAGCAGTGGACGAGGACAGGCTGATGATGATGATGATGATGAACTTTACTTTTGTATCCTTAAGTATGATCTAAATGTATAATGACAAAGTAATACTGTCCCTCGATAGATATGAAAAGCTCTTCAAACTAATATTAATATAAAAACATTTGCGTAGTCACGAAACTCGCGTCCGTTCATAGAAATCTCTTTATCCAATAGAAAACGATTTTTATGACGCCATAAAAGAGTTATTGCTTCGACGATAACAGGCAATTTATAACACTTGCGTCGCCCTCGTTGAAGCTTCGCAGCTAGGAGTAAAGCGCTAACACATTTTACGCTTCCACATAAATAATGATGCCACTTATCTCAACCAGCTGAGTCACAGATTGTAGCATTTGAGTTTTCTATGGGAGTTATTATGAAATTGCAATCATAAAGATATTTATATTTTCGATTTTATCTACGATTTACGCAAATGATTTACTATTAATAATAATTAATACTTGAAAAAACTAAGAGGAATGTAATGAGCATAAAGTCGACATATTTAGATACTATAGTAGGCAGTTTACATCAGCTGTCTTCCAATTCCTTAATCAGACCATTCGATGGTATCATAACATTGTATTGTCGCCTAATCTACTTATATATAATTTAAAAGTTTCATAATGGTACAATAATTAGAAGTGCGTATAATTCAGATTGTTAAATTTTATCAGGTATTTACCTACATAAATGGTTACAGCTCGACCTAATAGAAGTGTGTTAAAGATGTGGCTATTCCGAAAGAAAAAAAAATTGAAAATGTTTATTTAGGAAAGCCCGAAAATATTTTGATAAAATAGAAAAAATCACTTAAAAGAGGGATTGGACTTGCCCTATTAATTTCATGACTACATTTACACTTCGGTCAGCCTGACGTAGGTAGGTAGGTATATAAATAAATCTTTGTCCGTGTATGCACTCATTTTTTAAGAAATTTACCTTTTACAAATTGTAGATTGGAATTTCCCTTTATTTTTTTTCTGTTCTTACTATAAAACTGTATGTCTATATATATATAAAATCGAAAGGTCACTCACTCATCACGAAATCTCACAAACTACATGTGCATTAGGAATCTGAAATTTTGCATAGAAGTTATTTATAGGACCTAGGTGCTCGCCAGGACCGGTATTTGCAATATTCGACTTCTAAGGGGTTGTTTTTGCGGTAGAAAGTTTGTATGAAACTTCGTCACTACAAATGCTAGGAGTCTCAAATTTTGCATGGACGTCACTTATAGGACGTAGGTACTCATGGAGACAGAAATTAATAATAACGTAGTTCACGCGGGCGAAGCCGCGTGCGGGCCGTTAGTTTGATATAAATTAAGCTTGATGCCTTGCAATATGGCGGACGGCGGACTACAAAATGATTCTATAGGGATTGCGTTTTTAATTTTTAAGCTACGGAACTACTACGGAACCCTAGAATTAAAAACCCTGGAGGCATTGTGTATTGAGTGGTAGAACTCAACGCCACGCTTTGCCTTGTTAAACTTATCGTTATATTAAAAACTATACAAAATCTGTACATAAATCATAGCCTATGTATTATTCTGATGTAAGAGCTATAATACTGAAATGTTTAATCTAAATTTGTTCAGTTGTTTCTCCTTGAAAGTGGAACAAACATTCATCCTCACAAATTTTCACATTTATCATGTCTATATAATAATATAGTCATAACTCTCCTATTTAGCTTCCTCATAAAATGGTGAGGTTTTAGAGACAATTGTAGTACAGAGTGACTGAGACATCATAGACTAAACGGTTTGATCCAGGTAAAGGATCTTGTTTTAAATTTCCTTGCTCTGGTAGAGAGTGTTTTGGCACTAGGTTCTCTTTGTTTACACTATGTTTTAAATCAAAAATATATATATACAATAAACCACTAGCAATGAGGATATAAAATCCTGGGTAATATAATTATATATAGTAATTTATATTTAAAAATGTAAAATTGATTCACTAATTTAATAAAAGTATATCATGTATAGTATACAATTATAGTATAAAATATATGTTAAACTAAGAACTGAGCTTTAGAATTAAAATAAAACTACAAAATAATTATAAAAGTATATATTTATTTATGTCATATACACTATATATTTATGAGCTAGTAAATGTCTTGTGGTGGTGGCCGGCCAAACAATAAAGTCCAAGAAACAGGTTGTTTTAACTGTGTAAGTAAATCCTCTTCGTCGTTAAAAATAGGGATGATATCTGTTAAGCATTTTACCATATCATATGCATCGGGTATATTGTCTCCTTCTGAACAATACTTATATAATATTAAACAAGGAAGATTCTTCTCTACAGCAATTTTATATAATAAAGAAGCAAAACCCCCTCCAAAAATTTGTACTTCACCATTATCACTGTCATGTTTCACTAAATTTGCAGCCTTTATGTTATTCACATAAATATTTTCTTCATTTGCCATATAACGAAAAGGGGAACTAAGAATATGCTTTTTTTCATGAGCAAAACTACTGGTTAAAATAATGATGTCTTTGATTTTCTTCTCAATAAATGTTGATACAACTTCTCCTAGAAAAGTTTTAGCATATTTAAATACTAACGGTGATCTAAGTTGCAAGACACATATTTTCTTGGCTTGACACTTATATATTTCACAAGACATCGAAAGGTTAGATGATTTCAAATTATAGGGATCATATCCTATAACCGGAATTTGTGCTGGGCTGTACACAGACCCTACGTTTAGCATATTTAAAGAAGAAATAAGCAAATCGCATGCCAATTGTCCGACATTGCCCACAGCGACACTTGGAATTAATAATGTATAATCATTAAAAGAACTTTCGTCCTTGAATTTCCATATACAACCCGTATCCATTTTGTAAATAAATTTATACCAGAAACTTTAATAATAACGTTGTATACAAAATAAATTTCAAATATTTACAGTCATGGTTTATTTGAATGACATTGTTATTTTGATATTTGACATAACAATTGATAGTTTGCCAGTAGTCGAGTAAAGTTTACAAGTTTGAATTAAGTTAAAAGAAATTACAAGTACAAGAAATTAATTATTTAATATTTTAATTTCTGTTCTGTTCTGTTATTTTTATTATGGCATTCCAAGCGTGCCAGATTTCTCCTCTCTGGTGTCCAGGCACAGAGCGGTGTTGAGTTCAGACACTCAACACACAGCCTCTAGGATTCAGTGGAAAATGAAAAACGGAGTGTCCTATTAGAAAACACAAGATCCCCTCTGCCTTCCTTGCAATGTACATACAACGTGAAGCTAAAAAATATGTTATTATACTCCTTAATATTATAAGGTACAAAAATATAAGACATCTTTATTTAGACAGTATGTTGGGTCAATAGATTATTTATATGGGGTTAATAGAAAATGTTAGAGTTGCTATTGCTTCAATATGCCTGAGAAAAAAACCTAATTTAAAATCTAAAAGTCTTTCTATTGACCATATTTTTTATTTATTTTATAATTTAACTACTATCACTACAGATATTTTAAAATTTTGCAATCAAATAAATACTCTATTGTTAATTGATAAATGACAAATATGCTGAATGACACTGACGTTTCTTTCTTTCCGGTTCCAGTCAATTGCGGTGGCGTTTAATACATTAATTATTCCTTCAATCAATTATTTTTAAGTAAATTCGGAAATCAAGAAATTATAGCGTTCAACTGATTATGAATGAGAAACAAAGTGTTGATCCACAGATAGAAGATTTCATTCGTACAGAAACTCAAAAGCAACGATTTCAGGTAAACAACAGTGATAAAAATATGATTACATATTTTATTCAACCACAATTAAGGATTTTCCTCCTTTGATACAGTTACAGGACGTTAATTTATTTCTTATTCTATGTTTTATTTTATACTTTTATTTAATTGTTTACACTGACCTTTGCCCTTACTTTGATATTACTTTATTTATATATTCCACCACTTAACATTTTGGTTAAAATTATTTCAGGTTCTTGTTCACGGATTAACGGACACCTGTTGGGATTCTTGCATGGGAAGACCATCCATCCGCTTAGACTCAAAAACGGAAGTATGCATTATGAACTGTGTTGAAAGATTTATTGATGCAACAACTTTTATAACAAAAAGACTAATGAGTACAACTAAATACCGATCTGAGACACCTCTTGGATTCCAATAATAAAAAAAATTGATTAACAAAAAATAAAAATGTTATCAAGTATTAAAAACTTCCTTACACGCCATAAGAAGAAATTCTTAGTAACTGGTGCATTATTCGGTTCTCTATATTTCCTTATGAGCTACGCTCAGAAAAGACTTCGAGAATGGCAAGAAAAAGAAGCCAAAAAGTTCTTTGAAATGACTCGTAAAAAACAACACTTTGAAAGTACTGAGAGAACTTGCAATCAAACAATACTATCACTATCCAAAATTGTTTCAGATGGAATTTTAAGTATTCTAGATACAGAAAAAATCATACAAAAACTACAGAACAATCCTGACAGTAAACTTGTTTTATGGGAACAGATGAAAATTATTATTTTTACTAGGCTTTGTGTCTTAGTATATGCACTCTCTATACTTAATGTCACTTTGAGAGTGCAATTGAATGTTATTGGAGGTTACCTATATAGGGATTCTGTGCATGAGGAGGAACCACTCATTGACAGTGAATTGCAAGCAAAATATTTATCCTTGTGCCACCATTTTGTAGGATCTGGAGTTGAAGACTTAGTAAAGCAAATAGAAAAAGCTGTAAAAAGAGTAGTAGAGCCTATATCCTTAAAGAAGAAAATTACTTTGCAAGAAGTTGAACAAATATTTTGGTCTATACAAACAATTTTATGCACAGATACAAGTGATGGAGATCCAGTAAAGAAAATGGTACACTACTTGGTTGACCATACAGAAATAAATGAGGCTAGATTTGAAACTATTGTAAAAGAAACAATGGATATATTAGAAAGTGATGAAGTAACTTCAGTAGCTATGTCTACAGTCAGCAGGAGCTTCTCCTCAATTGTGGATGAAATTGCAAATTTATTTGCAGCAAAATGGGTTCCAACAAAGAAAAATCATTTGGAAGTCTTAGAGGACCATATTGTAACAAATGGTGCCTTAAAATTGGGAAATGACTTTGTTGATGTAAACAAAGTGGAAATACATTTTGTCAAGTTACTGCCAGTTGTGAATGAACTTATAACAAAAAATACTTGCAAGGGCAATACTAACATTCCAGATCTATTAACTCAACAACTTACCCTGAATGAAAAGCTTAAGGTACTAGGTGCAAACATCTATGAAGTATTTAGCAATTTATAGATATTAAATTAGTAGTAAAATAATTAATAGTTATAAAGAAAAGACATTGTGTATAATTTGAAACCATACATTTGTTATGTTACTTTGGACTTCATATTGGACATAACATTAAATTGTTTAAGACTGTATTTCATATGGAAATAATTTAAATTGTGGAATGGTTTTTATTGTGAAGGAGGGACATATTTGGGGCTTATAATAAAAGTGGTTAAAATATTTATTTAAAGATTTTTGTCTTATCCTAAGTTTATTATAGGCACCTGTTTTTGCCATGTTGTGAATGGCTTTATTAAATTTAGTATATTTTTCAAATAGATTTATTATATATTACACTATTATATAGATGTATGACAGGAGAAACTACTTGACTTTCTATGAATATATGGCGGCGGTTTTTTATTTTTTATTGATGGCGGCAGATGTACGATGGCTGGTACTTTCATCCCAAGCATCCTAATCCCATCCCTGATAAGTCAGACCAGTGCTATTCGCTGATAAAGGAAATATCTATAAATTAGATGACGAAAGGCTTACAAAACAATTAAGATCAAATTTCATGGTCTATAATCTCTTGGACCACAGAATAAATTAAAGTTTATCTACAATCATGAACACAATAACTTGACTTACAATCATAAAGTCTGGTACGGGACCATTGATGGGCGAGTCCAACTCGCACTTTTTCTATTTTTATATTTTGTAATATTCAAAATACTTAAATACTGTACCTACTGGCGATAAAGCTTGCTCATTCGCATTTGCATTTTATTTTTAGTAGTAAGTGCACGATAAAGAATATTGTAACGTAACGTAGTATGTTAACAATTACCAATATAAATTATAATTTTAAAAATTATCTTGGAGACTTTTACATATTTTAACAAAAACTAAGTATTATAAAAATACCTAATTGATATCCTGTGTATACTGCATACATACATAGCTTCACGCTTTATCCCTAGCGGGGTAGTCGGAGACAACGGAGCGCTAAACTTCTTCATTCTCACTGTGATATCCTCGCTAGTACGTCGGGCTCGGCCCCCGAGGGTTTATTAATACGGAATATCAAGTTGACGATTGTATTCCAACGGGAAACTTGTAAATATTGACTAAATGAACTATGTTGTGTTGTCGAAATTCTATATTTTGGGCGTAGGTATGCAATGCACAAATTTTGTATGAAATGAATTACTATAATACAGAAGGTTGTAGGGTTCCGTACCTCAAGAGATAAAAACGGAACTTTTATAGGACAATGAAAATTTAGTCTTATCTGCGCTCTTCCACGACAACAGACAAACAGTGTCGCAATACTTTCATTATACTAGAAAGAACAATTCTCAAATAATAAATGTTTAAAACAAAAAAATAATAAAATACTTGATTAAAAGTGGAAATACAGTTACATTATGGAAACGGAACACATCACAAAGACTAGCTAGACTAGCTAAATATCATTAGTAGGCATGTACGTAAATACATGCAAGGTACAAAAAGAAAAGATGGTAATGAGAGTGAACTTTGGAGGTGGAGGATTTCAGTTTGGCACGCAGCGGGTGTTCCTAGCGGCGCCATACCCCATACGTCACACCAATGCAGGGAATGCCGCAGACGGCGAAATGCGCGCGCAGCCCGCCGCGCTGCCAATAACGCGGCGAGCGCGCGCCTCTATCGACGCGCACAGATATGTGCACACACCCGACCCGACTGTGAAAACACTGTGCTTCTGTGAAAATTGCACACCAAAATATATATCACTTGAAAAATAAATATACTTATGGTACAGAGAGAGATATCCTCAAACAACGTGTTATGTAAGTGTGTTTAATTTTTGTTGTCGTAAAATTTTGGTATAATAGAATTGTAAATAAACTAATTTGAGTATAAATTATGCATGTTATTTTTATTATGTCTTACATTTTCGTACATATCGGAATATATTTAATTTTTTTGTTTAAATACCATTGAAAGGTATTTATAAAAAAAAATAAAGACCCATTGCTACGGGATGTTGAGTGGGATCAGAAAAGGTACGAATCTATGTAATCATTTATTATATATAATTTATATGACTACTTATATATAATTTATAAAAATAACAGAATATAAATAACAATATCTATAATTAGCTAATATGTAGGTGCACGATTTATTTTAGTTTGCTCACCGAAGCTTTAAAGCACTATTTAATTAACAAAATTAAATGACACTAGGTCCAAAAATATTTTTCTTATAAATCTCATTAATAAAAAGAAGAGAGTATTAACACAATAGTAATTAGTATTAAAGTGGACGTGCGTATACTCCCCCACAATCCACATGTTTACGCTCGTCGAAAAACATTCACATGCTTTAGTATCACTGTTTATAATTATGAAAGCATACGTTACCGTTGTTATTCAACGCTTGTGTTCGATATCAATCTAAACATTTTGATTATCTGTTTCACGTACTAATTTATATGTAGTATTTTAGCTTTTTAATTAACGTTATTTTTTTTATTTGTCGTGATGCAGAGGCACAAGCGTGTTATTGTAAATACAATGGTTTTTGGTTCGATTTCCAGTCGGGGGAATGAAATAATTAATATTTTTATTTTCTAGCCCTGGTAACAAGGTAAAGCGCGGTGTTTGTTCGCAATGCCTTCAGAATTCGGCGGTAACGGAAGTGTTTTAATGGGCACAGAGTGTCTTAACACTAGGTTCCCAGGTTTTTGTAGGTTGCTGTAAAATAATATATATGTAATGACTTGAACTTGATAACTTGAACGCAGTGGAATCAAAAAAAAAAACAAAAAATAATGTTTTCTGAAAAGGTATTCATTTCTTCCTATGTGTGAACAACTCTTTAAAAATGTTAAAAATATACTATATTATTTTATAAAATTATGTGATTTAATGTGTACCTATAAATAAATTTGGAATGATTGTATTATTTTTATTTACACAGTGAACTTAAATATTACTTAATAACCGTGCCAATCTCCTGAATAATAGCCGCGAAATGAAATGCTTAACTATTTAAACAAGTTATAATTTTTTTAATCTAAACTTATCATGTAAGTAGGTATATATTTATAAAACTCTTTTGATACTGACTAATTGATAGATAACGCACAGCTGAAAATATTGAGCCTAAAATGTTGGCATGTATTTGAAATTCCTATGAGAACGAGAGTGAGATTTAAAATCAAAATATTCTTTGGCCATCCAGGCGCTTTTGAATCGTCTACTACTACCTAGATAGATTACTACCTAGATTTTACGTCTTATAAAATTCGAA
>JAEBDU010009149.1:0-12999 GCA_016802625.1 Heliconius numata | reverse complement strand
ATTTCAAATATTATAATGTGGACAATAAAGTGTAAATAAATAAATAAATAAATAAGGGAACAAAGTAAGAACTAGTTTTTAATAAAACAATATTTTTATACGAGACGGCAAAATTTTTCCAGATTAAACGGTCAGCGAACTCTAAGTGGTCGGTCGCTTGGAGTACAACTAATGGACGAATACCGTATTTTTTTAACGACACAATCGAATTGAAAGGAAATGTTCTGGCACTCTAACAAATTAAATTCAATATTATTTTTGTAGGATGTAATTAGATTTCTAATTTAAGTACGGAACATTAACACTGGGAACTCTTCCCCAGTAAGAGACCATAGACTACTATAGACTACTATAGAAGACTATAGACAAGTATTAGAATCCATCATGGTGCAGCAGCACACCGTTTCATTGCAAACGCGAGGGTTGTAGGTTTGACCGCTAGGTAACAAGACAAAACGCGTCGAGTTCCCTACTTAACACTAGGTCCCCTCTGCCTACAATGATATATACGTGAAGAATTGAGATAATGTATGGATTTGAGTTCCACTACTGTCGGCGGACAGTGAAAAACAGCATGTTTTAACATCAATTTATTTTTGCCTTCCGTAGGTAGGTCTATGATATAGAAAATGAAAAACGAAAGATAAATATGCGTTCCGTATATAGCAGGAGAGTCCTCTCCTCCTCCTCCTCTTGATAGTCCTATCATCAGATCAGATGCCGTTTTAAGATCATGGTTATTTTGAAATTACAGACTCACTTCAATTTTATTTATATGTGTAAATGTAAATAATTAGTGTAGGTACCATCAGATTTAACCAAAATTGTACATGTTATTTGTTAATAAATACCTTTTATTTTATTTTTATTTAAACAGACAGTATTTATTTCAATTAATAGTGCTGTGCCACTGTGCACTAAATGTATAGAAATTTATTCTCCCGCGTCTGTGAGACATCCACGTCACTAGTAAAGCTAAAAAATAACAAGTTTTTGTTATAGTTACAAAAAAAAACATTCTAAATTACGCTCAACCTCCCAGCGACGTCTTCGTATTATTTTTATTATACACATTTCATACTTTAATCAAAAGTTGAAGCGCTATTTTCTCGGGAACGACAGCGGGTATGCAACAATAGTTTCATTTGGGTGCGCCGTACAGTCCGCCGCAAACTGCAAACTACTAACATTTACTTTATCTGAACCATCTTCTATGCTACACCGTTATGTCCATCTATTTAGGTTAGCTTTGCTTGTTTAGGAATATTGCAGCTGGAAATTAGAAATAGGATTGTTTTAAAGAGGTTTAATAGTTAAATTAATATTCTTGTTGCTAATATTGATTGATAATCAATGTTTATTAACAAGAGAATTGGCCTTGTTCGAGTTCGGACACGTGTACGAAGGGTTCCGTACCATTATACATAAAAACAGTAAAAAAAAAATCACGTTTGTTGTATTTGAATCCTCTTAAATATTTAGTTTATTCCATTTCCTAAAATTTAGGCAACGGATATTTCATCGGTGAAAACTTCAACTTCAACAGTTAGACTGTTACGGTTTATGAGATACGGCCTGGTGACAAACACACAAAAGGACAGGAGGACAGACGTACGTTTTACCCTTTGGGTACGATGCCCTAAAATATTGTATGAAAAATATTGATTTGGATCAAACCTACTTCCTCTCATTTCCCTAATAATTTGACTCATACATATATTTTACAGTATTTAAAGCCTTTTCCTACTATTCCAGCAAGAGTTGTTCATAAATATGAAGCGAGTTTTGTATTTGAAATGTCCCACGAGGATGAAATTACCCATTGCTGGCATAATTTTGATCATTACAAAGGATAATTAGGTTTAACTTTCCTTGATGATATCAAATAGCCTATTTTAATTTTAAATTATGATGACGCTATTTTGGTTTAGATGATATGGGACTGCTTTAATACTACGAGTTTTTTTGGAACTAAACGCTGCGCTTTGTCATATTACCAGATGGAGAAAATGAAAATTTCTATCCATCTTTTTAGCTTCAGACTGAAACCTGGGAACCGAGCGTCGAGATATTCCGTCCCCAATCAAACCTGAATTCTGGAGACATTGCATGTTGAGTAGTGGAACCTAACGCCCAGTTTTGCCTCGTTACCAAAGCAAGAAGATGAAAATATTGAATATTTCAATTCCTCGAGTGGGAATCGAACTTACAACTTCTCGTGTCATGGTTGCTAGTGGGCCACGAATAGTCCGATTTTTTAATGGAAAACACTATTGTTTGGTTAATAATCTCTATTTTTATGACACCATTCTATAGCATAGCGTTCAGTTATGTAGAATGTTTTAAATTGGTAATTAAAATGCCGTTAGTAATTCCGTTGAATGTCACCAACATGATGTATACAACTACGGAAAATCCCGTTTCCACGTATTTTTTATATAAGGTACCGTATCGTATTATAGATAGTAGAGTAGAAATCTCATTAAAGGGAAAGAAATGGCTTTCCAGGAGTCGGGCTTCTAATGATAATAAATGAATGCTTGTAAACAGTATTCGATTAACTTGAAAGTGTAAGAGTCCGTTCACAATGTTTTTTTGGGAAGTATAGATATTTGGATACATATAAGAATAAGATCTTTGGTTTTTACATTTTAAATGACACTCTTTCTTTCTCTTAGGCGGAGAAAACCTAGTGTTGATACACTCCGACCCCCAATTTCCGCCTAATTCTGGAGGCATTGCATGTTGAGTGAAGAAACTCAACGCCACGCTGTACTCCGTTACCATAGCAAGAAAATGAAAATATTAACAATTAGATTTTTCGAGTAGAAATCGAACCCACCTGCAATTGATACGAATTTTATTTTATTACTAGTGGACCCGGACGCGGCTACGCCTGCTTGAACTATAAGAATTTTTTCGCGTCGGTCATACTCATACTATGCCGCCCGAAGGCTAGGTCATTTCGAATCAGTGACATCTCCTTAATTATTTATTAGAATGTAATATAGTAAACTATAATTTCAATCTAGATGAAATGCTGAAAGTGACTATTATATTTATTTTCATAAGGATGAATATCAAAATGTCGCGGTAACGGTTGCGTAGCGACGCGACGGTTGTTATTAACATGGCAGAATAAATTGCATGTCAAATTAGAAAGTACTTTAAAATATATTAGTTTATATGTATAATGTAATGTTATAGCCTATAGCACTTCTGAAGAATGCAGCTTTCATACAAAACAAAAACAATGTTAATCGGACCAGTAGATCCAGAGATCTTAGCGTTCAAACAAACAAACAAACAAACTCTTCCGCTTTATTATATTAGTATAGATTTAGATTATTAGTATATACTTAGAGTACAAATAATAGTTTTTATATATAATTTTACAGCTACTTTATCAAAGTTTCGCCTCCTTTTTTCCTAGTAAAGGAAATGACTAAAAATAAGGGAATATTAGATACTGGCAAAACACATTAATTTTAATTGCCTAATTGTGGAAGCGACTTGTTTACGTAACGTGCGTTGGTGACTTAATTAATACATAGTCTTATCTGAGCCATCAATTTTGATTACAATTAATTACAATAATTAATAGAATTAATAAGATGATAGCAATGATACGTCTGACTGTTAACACAGTGGTTGTGGGTTCGATTCCCACTTGCAAACAATATTTATTTTCATAAATCACCGAGATAGATGCTTTTTAGGATGTCGTACACAAAGGGTACAACGGGGTATCATTTTATTATAAAGATTCCGCTGTTTATATGTCTGCCTGTCTGTTTGACATCAAGGTGTATCTCATAAACTGTGATGGTTAAAAAGTTGAAATTTTCACAGATGATGTACTTGTATTTGCAGATAACTTCTACAGTTGAGACATTCTGTTTTCTGCTTTCGAGACATTGATTTGTCAGTGGCGGAGCTTAAAGCAGATTTAAACTATCCTATCCTATATCTTATAAAACAAAGTCGCTTTTCGTGTCTGTCTGAACTTTCTAACTCTTCTTCTTCTAAACCACCCAACGGATTTTTATGCGGTTTTCACCATTAGGTCGAGTATTCCTCAGGGAAGGTTTATATATAGTTTATTATTTGTACATTCTTATGTAAATTAACATAAATACGATAAATGTGTATAAAGTCCTACCCGTTGAGACACTTTCGCGCATGCGCTGCTTTAATGGTAAGTACTACATGAAAATAATGTACTGGAGTATTGTTCCTCTTAATAAGATCTACAAAAAAGTCCGCGAGAGCATATTTTTATCTTTTAAGGATAACGTGTAGTGATCATATTTCTGTCTAAAAATAGTAATTTCAATATATTTTTTATTGTGAGGGATATTTTTCCATAATGGTATTAATCCTTATCCTTTAAAATACTTTATTAATTTTCTACGTTAAACGAAGATAAAATTTCCTTTTTACACTATTTCGAAATTGCGAATAGTTTTACAGAAAAACCCATTTAATTGTTGACACATCCCGCCGTTGACACATAAGCTGTATGTTACTCAAGTTTCACTTATCCCTTACTCTCAGCATATAAATAAGTATATTAGTTACGTTGGCCATTTAATGTAGATCAAAACTGTCTGTTACTGTTTTTCATTTTAATAAGTACTTTAGAAGTTGTTACAATATCGAAAAATCCTTGCTGCGAAACGGCTCGCCACTCGCCATGCGTCCGCCGCGCCCGCCTGCCTTACACGCATCGGTGGTTCAGTGGTAGAATGCTCGCATGTCACGCGGGCGGCCCGGGTTCGACTCGGCCGATGCATTCTATTTAATTTTCCTCACAGGCAGCCACGTAGTGCTTGCTTTTCATCAGGGACAGAATACCCTCTTCAGCATTAACCACAAGTTCGAAAAAAAAACCCGCCTGCCTCTATAGCAACGAAGATTTAGATGCGTTTGCACGTATTGGATAATTGGAGTTGAATGTATTATTTCAGCGCCATATATTTGGTTTCATATTTTTTGTAGTAGTAGGTAGGTTTTTGTTTATAATTTCTTCCGTTTAAAAGAAGTTGTTTAAATATATTTTAATAAGTACTTGAAAAAGTTAGTAGCACAGATTTAAAACTACGGTACGTACTGAAAAGCTGTGTAAAACTACGAAAATGCGGGTTGCATTAGATTACTACTATTACTACTATTAGATTACTACTATTACAACTTACATTATATGATTATTACTACTGGATAATCCAGTAGTAAAAGCGGGCGAAGCCGCAAGAGGGTCGCTAGTAATGTAATAAAACTGTGACTATTCGCTGTCTGGAGGAAAATATATATAAGACAATCTATTATTTGGTGCATTTGAGAATGTTATTGAACCCAAAACCATGATTTTAAAAGTATTTCTTTTTCGTATGTCTCTTTGGCTGTGCATTTGTGTGTGCTAATCTCAGTAACGGCTCAGAAGAGTTAAATGCAGTTTATAAGAAAAAAAATGTTAGAAATTGCTAAAAATCAGTTTTTTTAAATAAACTGTAACAGTCGTTTTCGACGTGTCGAAATTTTCTTTAGAATGATAATGTTATCAAATAAATCAAGTGATTCAGATGATGATAATAAATAATTGTGTAAATCAAGCGGTCGTAGCCGCGAGCGGGTCTCTAGCCAGATATATAATCATTAATCCGACCAATTAGGACGAGAAGTTATAACCATCGCGTTAACAGACGCTTTGCTCATTGCGCCACTATAGCCTTGATAGGAAAATTTTCACCCTAACATTTTAATTGCTACACTCGGAGTTGCAACTTGAAGTTCCGATCGCGGGAAGTATATCTATATAGCTAAGTAAGTATACATAAATACAAATATTCTTTACGTTCCGAGAGTGCCTTTGTGCTCGTTACTAAAGGAACAATGGCAAGGGTTAGGGCGTATATAACCTTTATGTAGTTTTGATTAAGACAGTATAAACGTATGTGGGTCGGTTGCTGGGTTGCTGGAGGGTACGACATTGTTCTATAAACAATGATCTATTAGCCTTGTTAGTGTTCTTTTACTATATTTGATGATTTGTGCAATCATATAAAAAGAAATCATCTTCACGTTGTGAAGTAGCATGGTAGGCAGAGGGAACCTAGTGCTAAGACACTTTGTTACCTACTCTCCGCCGAATTCTGGGGCCATTGCATGTTGAATGGCGGAATCACCGCGCTTTGCTTCGACAACAGAGTGAAAAAATGAAAATATAAATTTAAGTAAATATTTCATTTCTTCGAGTCGGGATCGAACCCACAATCAGTTGCGTTTGCAGTCACACTTTCTGTCCCTGCCACGACTGGCTTCAAATATTAAAATAAGTGACGGTGAGTTCCCAAGGTCCTGTTACCAGAGCGAGGGTATGAAAATAATTCATTCTGCAAGTGGAAAATACGTTTATATATACAGTTTTTTGTAAAATTGTGCTTCATAAGATCGACTGTTCTTTATTGATTATCGACCGAACGACCTATAGAATTTTTATGGTAATTCGAAATTGATTATAATAAATAGCATATCGTTTGACTGCGTTGTATTATAAGTTTAATTTCTATGCTCCAAGGAACTGTAAACTTAAATATTTGATATTAATTTCAGATTGATCCCTCAACGCGATCTCAATTAAAAATCTTAAATAATGAAATTTATTAATATTATTCATTGCATCGTTACAATGTATCCCGAAACTAACCAGTTTGTATATGACTCACTTAAATTTAGTATTTGAATAGTTGATAGCTTACGCATTGAATATTTGAATGTGCACTTACCTCACTATCTAGATCTTTTGTATAATAAAGAGATTCGAATTCGCATTTCGTCATATTTTTCGTACATAGCCTCGGATCTACTCAAACGCAATTGTAATTAATTTACTTCAGAAGAGCTTAATATTAAAGGTTCTAAAGAATTTAACTACTTAGAGAATACTGTTATTCTTCCCTTAACATTAAACCTTTTTTTCTTATAAGCTCCTTTTCCTCTGGCATTAATATGGATAACCTGGAATGTATACAAAATAATAATTACTAACAATATAGATATGATGCAATTATTAGAATTAATGCGGAATTCTTATTTATATATGACAATAAGGTATTTAATAATAATAAGTGCAATATATTAACGTTTTAATATTATGTACTTTTTAATTATTTTAATAATTACAACATAGATTAATTACAATAATAATTACTTTAAAAAACTCTATAGTTAAATACAAACTTTAGTGGTTATATATAAAAAAAAGATTTTGCAATATAAGGTTTATAATTTAATAATAAAAATACATATACTTTATAATTATAAACCTTTTGAATTATGTAAACCTTATATAAATAAAATGAAAACAAATCCAAATAAACAAAATTACAATATTATTGTATGAATGCTAAGTATAAAAGTAAAATTAACAGAAAATGTTTGATACTAACCTTCAACAATATTTGAAATCTAAAATACTACCTTAAGAGCGTTGGGTGAACTAATCATCAAACTTATTATATCAAATATCCTAATTCCAGACCACATAATCTTCTCTTCTGTCATTCTAATGCAAAATTGCACGTCGAGTTCCGCCTATATATGTATATAATTCTTGATGTCCGACGTTTACTTGACGTTTATTATAAATTCCTTATTTGTTATAATTGCTGATGCTGTTCCACACATCCAGGTTCGAATTAAGACCATATATTCGGATTTTAGCAGTATTTTAAGGAGACAAATGAAAAAACGTTACACTCAGTACACTTGTTATAATGAGAAGCGTTTATTAATATACAAATCAGGTATCGTGAGAAAATACTGGTCGGGTGGATCGAAAATAAAATAATAATTTTGCTCATATCAATTGCACAGACGTTTTGCGTGAACAGACTGTATGTCAACCAATTAGTCAATTTCATATAAATAAAATCCGTTAATAAATTTTAATAATAACAATTCTAAGACTAACAGATCTAAAATGAACTAATAACAAAAAACTTAATATAAATACATTTTACAAATAATAACCATGGCCTTAGAAAGTAATCAGGTAGCAGATTTCCTCGCAATTAAGTCGTATCGGGCTTTTGAGTCGCGAATGCCAAAGAAACTCGGCTCAAAACACTGTGGCGTGATGCTATGGCCTCTCAGTGTATACCGACGGAGCAAGCGGGCGATACAGGCCTTCATTTGCAGGTGCGCGAACCTTGCACCTGGAATTAAACAAGAATTTATAATTAAATTTATTGTCAAGAAATTTAAGTAAGATATATTTGTTTGTCAGTACAATCTGATATATTTTGTAGCAGATTATTATAATATTTTTAAAGATTCTGGTGTAAGTAAGATGAATATACAATGTATAGATTTATCTTGGAGAATATAGTGAATTTTTTGAACGACTTAGAATAAAATTATTTTTTTATTTATATTTTTTTCTAGTGATATTGGTATATATAATAACGGCGTTTATAAAATTATACGGTCTATTGAATTCAAATATTTCAAGAAAATATTGTATAAAACATTTTACCTATACAAATACGTTGTCCTTCACCAAACGGCAGATAGCTAAATTTCACAAATTTTTCAAAATTCTTTGATGTAAATCTTTCTGGATCAAATTTTTCAGGGTTTACATAGTAATTTTCATCTCTGTGTATAGCAAAAATAGGCACAACTACAATCGATCCTTTTTCAATGTTTATACCACCATTAGGAAGAACAGTATTCTTGGTACACATTCGTTGCATTAAACCAATAGGTGGATATTTTCTAACGGATTCACTTATAATCATATCTAGATATTTCATTTTTTTGAGATCTTCATAAGAAATGTTGTCCATAGTATTAACTAAGATACTATCTAACTCATCGTGTAATCTTTTTAAAATATTTGGATGGTTAGAAAGTTCCATTAGAGTAAAGTTTAAAGAGTTGGCAGTTGTGTCCACACCCGCTATGAAAAATGAGAATGCTTGTGCTGCTAATATTTCATCAGTTGGCTCTATTTGATATCCGGTTGAAAGGTCAAACATTGTCCCTTGATTCTGTAACTCTAAACATGTGTCCATAAAATCATGCCGCTTGTCTTGTTGTCTTCTTCTATAATTTAATATTTGCTTCATAATACCAATAAAAAAATCTTCGTGTTCACTAAAGGCCTTTAAATTAAGCAAATTGTACAGTTTCGGCCAAATATTTGCCAGAGCAAATTTCAAATTGAAGAGAACGACTGAGTAAATTCTTTTCCAACCTTTATCTAATATTGAAGATTCCATCGTGTTGTCAGTAGTAGAATTTATACCAAACACAGTCGCACTAATGGTAGCTGATGTAAACGTATGTAAGGCTTCAAATATTTCTTCGCTTGTATCTTTATGTTTTTCTATATATTCCGCAAAATCTTCAGCGCACTTTTCCATTGTACTAAACATATTTTTTAACTTGCGGGTAGTAAACACTGGTGTCATTTTTTGCCTTATCAACTTCCAACGCTCGTACTCGTCTATTAAAAGGAGGTTATCTGATAAAACATCTTTTGGATTCGACTTATATCCACGACCGTGAAAGCTTTGGAAATCACCTTGTAGAACAGCTTGAATATCCTCTAAATTTCTTAAAACAAGCACAGGTCTCGTTCCAATAAATGTTCCCACATATTTTTCCAATGGATAATTATCGTAAATCTTTTTATAAACTTCGGGTAAGCCACATTTACCAAAAATGAAATGCCACGCATCTTTATTCACTTGTACAATATTACGTTTAACCCAGTAGTTGTGATTTTTAAAATATACGTAAAATATTAACAGAAAACATGCACTTGTCAATAAAATGAGAAACATTTTACTACATTTGCACCTGACATTGGTGTGAGCGAAAGCGTAATGTTTCGATGATTTTGTTTCGTACAGATTATTAATTTAGAGATCTGCATACAAATAAAAAACTTATTGAATGAATATTTATTTTTTTGTAAAAATGATAGACATACATTGGTGGCTATCATTATAGTGAAATGTGTGAATTAAAAGTGTAAATAAAGGAAAATAGAAAAAATCAACAATTTGTATTTTCTTTTTCCATTGACCTCTTTAGGAAAAAAATAAATAATATTTATTTACCCTACCTTTAATATATTTATTTTATTTCTTAAAACTAAATTTAATTTAATTTTAAATTGAATTGCAATACCTACTTACTACTAGTTATATTATCCTATCGCAGACGTTGAGGGTGCTTTCACAAGGAATCACTTCAGGTGATCTTAAGAAATTGGAAAACGAGGGGAATCCTGAGAAGAGTATTGCGAATATGCTGCACTGACTTAGATACTACAAGCTCTCAAAGGACACTTGTAGTAGTGATTAGTAGTTGAAGTTCCAATAGATTTTATTTTCAGACAATTTTCTTATATTGTAGGATAGGAAAAATTATTTTGTGGTACGTTCTTCAGTCTTAGCAGGGTAGGCAGAGGGAACCTGGGAACCTAATATTAAGACTCCGCTCCCATTACGACACTTCTTTCCCTGATTTTTTACCGAATTTTGGATACATTGCGAGGTTCATTAGCGGATCTCAACGCCGCGCTTTGCCTTGTTACCAGAGGGAGGAAACGGAGCGAGGAATCCTTTTCCTAATGGAGCGAGGAATATTAAATATTTCATTTCCCCAAGTGAGAATGGAACCTACAACCCACGTTTACTAAAAAAATATTTAAAATGTACAGAACACTATAGTATAAATTGTGAATGATCTATTAACTGAGTTAAAAGAAAACATTACGTTTATTGGGCCAAGTAAATTAATTAAGTAATTAAGTTAATTGTCAGATCTTTGAAATGCACTTAATAATCTTAATTTATTATGATGCGATTTTAATATGCAGTTTGATAAAAAAAGACGATGGTTAAGGTTAAACACGTGATATTTATGAGAAGTTATAATAGTACTAATAGTAGAATTTTGTTGGAAAATGTAATTCCCATTTTTAATTGTTTTTAGAAAGGCGATGTTGAGTTGCACCACTTAACAGAATGCCTTTATAATTTGTGCGGAAAGTGATATTTTAGGTGCGGGATAAAGCGTGAAACTAAAAATAAACTATATTTTCGTATACTGAATCTACATCTTTAGTGAGAGATCAGACACTGCCCTACTGCAACGATAGCTTCAATTTGTATTTTCTATCCCACAATGGACAATACTTCGATTTGAAATGCAGGTCTTGTTTTGTCAACGTGCAAGTACACTAGATCTTGAAAGCTAAGCTTAGGTTACACTACGAATTTGTTGAGTTCCTTTAGTATTAGATTTTATAGGAAAAGTTTTAGCGACGTAAGCTATATTACTAGATCTTCAAGAAGTGGATCTCAATTTCAAATGGTACCTTTTGTTAGCTTCACGCTCTTTTCTTATCGAAGAAGCCAGAGTGAACATAGCCCAAGCATCGTAGTGTTTGTTAATCCTCGCTTCTCGCTCTAGTAACAAGACAAAACGCGACGTGGATTTTCGTCTCTCAACACACAAGGCCTCGAAAATTGTGCACACGTATTTTGGGGAACGGAATGTAACACACTTAACACTAGGTTCCCTCTGCCTAATCTTCTATATGCGGTATACAATATTAAGGCTATAATTAATTAAAAACATTTTTTTTTACAAAAACTTGCAGATTTTGTATACAATATGAAGTGAATTCATTATTATCAAAAAAGAATAATTATTTTAAGTGCTTCTGACCTAATTTTGATATTTAAGCCGAATATTTTTTGAAATATCATTTGTTTTACTATAGAAGTGGTTGGTTGTTTTTACTTTACTAAAATATCTAATTAAATTGCTCTGTGGAACTCGTATGTTTAAATGAAAAATCGTTCTATGGAATATATAAAATTTAAGTTCATATACGTTTTGGTTCCGCCACTCGATACACAATGCCTCTAGTGGGCATACGAAAATGTAGTATAAAGTGAGAAACGGAAGTGTCTTAATGGGAACAGAGTGTCTTAACACTAGGTTCCCAGGTACCCTCTTTCTATCCTGCTATGTGCGGATGTGGGATACAGCGTGAAGCTAAAAATAAAAAAAATGCTGGAATAATTTTATTTTTTGTTTTATAATGTGAATCCAGCTTTAATACCAATGTGAATATAATAATAGACTTTTAATATCGTCCTAACGATGACTTCTATATCTTCTTGAGTTTCCCATGGGGTAGTATTCGATTTAAAGCATTGTTATAATATGTAAGGAAATTTGTAAGGAAACCGTACGGCTGTCGTGAATTTTATTGTAAAGTTTAATAAGCTTCGTAGAAATTCAATATGAGAAAACTTGTGGGAAGATAAGAATAGATTTGGTTTTTCAATTTTTTTAGCTTAACGCTATATCGATAACTAGATAGCAGACTGGTTTCGCAGGCAAAAGAAAACTGCGAAACTGGGAACACTTCGTTCCGATTAAGACACTTCTCACATATTCTCAAAGGAAATCGAACCCACGACTTGACTTGCTTACGGTCCCATGCTTGTGCCCCTGCCCCATTTTCTTTTTATTATGAATGACTGTAAACGGTTATGAGTTCGATTCCTACTCGAGAAAATGGTGACAAGAAAAAGCGCGACGTTGAGTTCCATCACTCAACATGCAATGCCTTCAGAATTCGGCGGAATTCGTTGCCTCTGCCTACCCTGCTGTGTGCAGGATACAGCATGAAGCTGTTTTTCTTTATATACATAATTAAATAAACACACAGTGTATTCTAGTCTAATAATTTCTATACATTGACCCGTACAATACTTGTACCTACATATGAAACTGTCGAGCCCAAGCGACATCAAAGGCAGCACAAAAACCTTTCAGTAAATTAGTGCCTTTGAATGTTTGTATATGCCTCGTAATGTGAAAACATTTTCCTTTGGAAATATTATGTTTTAATATGACGCTCTCGATTTTCTGTTGTTTGAAATTATATAATTCTGTTTTTGTTGT
>JAEBDU010009148.1:0-17525 GCA_016802625.1 Heliconius numata | reverse complement strand
ATTGTTACAAAATCTAAAGTAAAGAAACCAAAATGGCAGACCCGACTCGAGAAAAAAGTAAAAGATTTGAGAACTAAAATAGCTCGATTAACACAATTCATAAAAGGTAATAGAAGTAAGAAATTAATTCATCATGTAAATTTAATAAAAAGTAATTACAAAATCCATACTACGCACGAAGAACCAAATACAGAACTGTTCCATTTTCTCGACACCCTTAAACAAAAACTTACATTAACAAACAGTAGATTACAAAGATATAAAATATGTACATTGCGTAAAACTCAAAATAATCAGTTTTCATCTAATGAGAAACAGTTTCACAGGAATCTAAAAAATTCAACGAAAAATGATATTGAAAATTCAGTACAAACTACACCGACAGCAGATGATTTTCATAAGTATTGGACCTCAATCTGGGAAAATCCGGTTGAGCATAACTTCAGTGCAGATTGGATTAATTATGAACAAATGCAAAATCAGATTAAAGCAGATATGAAATTTGATGAAATAACTCTTGGCATGTTGCAATTAACAATAGAAAAATTAAGTAATTGGAAGGCACCTGGATCCGACTTTATCCACAATTTTTGGTACAAGAAATTTACATATATACATAAACATCTTCTTAAGCACATTAATCACTTCATTCAAAATCCATATGATATGCCTGAATATATTACAGTTGGAATCACATATATGATCCCGAAAGATTCAAATAGTCTTAATGATCCCTCAAAGTATAGACCCATCACTTGTTTGCAATCAATATACAAAATAATTACATCTTGCCTTGCAAAAATAATTTATAATTATTTAGAAGATAATAAGATCCTTGCAGAAGAACAAAAAGGTTGTAAAAAGTTTAGCCAGGGTTGTAAAGAGCAATTAATAGTAGATTCTGTAATATTAAAACAAGCCCATCAAAAGAAAAAAGACATTTTTACTATGTATATTGACTACAGGAAAGCTTATGATTCAATTCCACATTCTTGGTTATTACAAGTGTTAGATATATATAAAATACACCCAACCATACAACAGTTTTTAAAAAATACTATAAGCCAATGGACAACAAAATTAAAATTAACAAATTTAGATAACACTATAGATACTGTTCCAATTAAAATCACACGCGGTATATTTCAAGGCGACGCATTGAGTCCTTTGTGGTTCTGCCTTGCTTTGAATCCTTTGTCCAATATTTTAAATTCGGTGCAAGCTGGATATAAACTAAAATTCAATAATGATTCGGTAAGCAAAACTAAATATAAGATAATAAATCACTTACTATATATGGACGATATTAAGTTATACGCTGAAACGAAAGAAGACCTAAATAAACTAGTAAATTTAACGGAAACATTTTCTCAAGATATTTGTATGGAATTTGGAATAGACAAATGTAAAATTAATTCAAGTAAAGCAGGACAAAATTATATGCACGACTATTTACTGAAGAATGGGGAACATATAGAATCATTAATGGAAAATGAAACATACAAATATCTGGGGTATATTCAGTCAAAATTAACACATCATAAAGAAGTCAAAGCAAATTTAACTAAACAGTTCAAACATAGACTTAATTCAATACTTAAATCGAAACTTAACTCAAAAAATACTATAAAAGCGATTAATAGTTATGCAATCCCCATTCTTACGTATTCATTTGGAATCATATCTTGGAACAAGACCGAATTAAAAAATCTGCAACGCATTATTAATACAACTTTGACTAAAAATCGTAAACATCACCCTAGGTCGTGTGTGCAGAGAATGACATTACAGCGGATTGATGGTGGCAGAGGACTAATAGATATAGTAAACTTACACAACAAGCAGATAACAAACCTAAGAAAATATTTCCATTTTAAAAGTAACACATCCACATTTCATGAATCTATATAGTAGAAAATGATTTAAAGCTCAGTACACTTAATCTTAAGGATAAAAATTTACTAGAAAATGATCCACATACAGAAAGACGCACTAAAATTCAAGAATGGGCCCGGAAATCTCTTCATGGAAGACATCTGAGCGAACTAAGTCAGAATTACGTCGACAAAACAGCGTCGAACGAATGGCTTAGACGCGGTGAACTCTTCCCTGAGACCGAAGGGTTCATGTTGGCGATCCAAGATCAGGTGATAGAAACAAAAAACTACCAAAAATATATTATAAAAAAGTCCAATTTAAATACCGATATATGTAGACGATGCAATAGGGCTTCTGAAACGATACAACATATAACCGGTGCTTGTATGTCAATTGCTCAGACTGATTACAAACACCGGCACGATCAGGTTGCACATATAATCCATCAAAAATTAGCAATAAAATATAAACTGAGTTCCGCATTACCAGTACCATATTACAAATACACCCCAGAATGTATATTGGAAAACGAATTTTATCGTTTATATTTTGATAGAGCTATATTGACTGATAAAACTGTACCATACAATAGACCGGACATCACATTCATAGATAAAATTAATAAAACTGCACAAATTATAGACATTGCAATACCGAATTCCCATAATTTACAAACCACTTTTTCAGAAAAACTTACAAAATATGAAGAATTAAAAGACGAAATTATTAGAATGTGGAAATTGAAAAAAGTAACAATAGTACCAGTAGTAATCTCTAGCACAGGTGTCATTCCCAAAAATCTTCACCAATCCATTAAAACATTAGATTTGCCCCCATATACTTATGCCCTTCTACAAAAAGCAGCGATTTTAAACACGTGCAGGATTGTTAGGAAATTTTTAAGCATCACAAATTGTTAATTTCATTATTCATATGTATATATATATTATATTTATATATTTGGCTTTCACTTGACTTAGGTCCGTGACTGTCAATATGCCGGTATTAACTTACCGAGACTACGAAGTAGAATCAAAAAATAATAATAAAACTCTTTATTGTACACCCAAAAAAGAAATAGTAGAATACAAGTAAAGGATGGAAAGTGGTTCGTAAGATGAGAACCCACAAAAAAAATTAAATATAGCTTTAGATTTAATTATTACATTTACTAATAATTTCAGGGTAGCCTGTGGTTAAGAGAAACTTTTTCTAAGGAGTAGAAGACCGCAAGAGCAATATTCCTACTAGAATTTGTCCATCTTTATCCCATCATCATCCAATCTCAATTAATTTTTGCCATAGATTCCACAAGACATTTTAAATTAAGATGCTAAACTAAAAAACCAAACATTATAAGTCCTTGATAGATACAAGAACTTAGATGTGTTTAGTTTTTAATAAAAATAAAAGAGTTTTCAATTTAAAAAAATATTCCTGCAATACAAAATATTTTCTTATGTATATGAATATCTTTAAATATCTAAAATTATACATACCAGCTTTATTAATCATTTTACTTATTCGTGGTTCGCTTACGATTGATGAAGTAATTTTAATTTGACAATATGTAGTGTCGTGTTATATGCCAGTGTTAATGTAAATATCTATTTTATATTTTTGTAAACAAAAATCAAATGAATGTAAAGCCTGGAATATTCTATGAGTTAATATAAAGTTATTAATAAAATCTGTATAGCAAGAAAATAATTATATCTTAATAAATACCATTTTATTCATACATTTTTTTATTATAAAGATACCTTTGATGGCATTGAAACTGCCTTTTCCTTTAAGTAATAAAAAAAAAGAAAAAAAAAAAGGATTTTAATTTTTAACAAAATTTTGTTCTTACAAATGTTTAAAAAAACTACAAGCAATTAAGTAAGTTTTACACATATCAGTATAAATAAAAATCATTTTTCTCGCTGGAACAGAATTTACATAAAGAACGTTATTCATTCAAAACACCGCTGCTATTTACGTACCGCCCAGCCAATCGCTATAGTATTCTTTAGCCTCGTACTATTTTCGGCTGTTTCTCGATTGTACTGCGGAAAGTATATGTGTAATATAATTTCAAAAATATTTAAATATTTTAGGTAACCTATAGTCTCTTTACCATCTAACCCATAGTATTTAGTACTACTTTTTAGCACCCCGCACACAGCAGGGTCACTGTGTACAGGCAGAGGGAATCTAGTGTTAAGACACTCCCAACATTCCCCATTTTCCAGGCATTGCGTGTTGTACTTGTGTGGCGGAACTCAACGTTGAACTTTGACTCGACACTAGTAGGTACATGTTCCTCGTAACCTTTTCCTAGTAATCGAACCCACAACCCGTCTTGTTTACAGTCACACACTTGTACCCGGCGCCAAGTCAAACTAAATATTAGAAATAAGTAAGTATATTAGAAAAATTCCGTTAAATAGAGTGTAAAAGTTACTACCGGCGCTCCCAGTATGGCTCTATATATAAATTGCCTTTCAACGTGTGAACATAAAGAGACAGTTAATTACAATGTCACATTGGCTTATTTACACACCAATTAACTTAATGCCTTATTTATACCATTTCTATTTAGAAAATAATTAAAATTTAAGCAACTACGTTATTTTAATACAAACATAGTTTAACTTAGTTACGTCGTTTAATATAACAAATAGATAAATTGATAATTGATGATTTAAGTTCAGTATGGTCCAGATCAGCTGCCATTTTAGTGGTTTCTATGACAACCGGAGGCTGCTGAACTAGTGTTCCGCGACTATCTGCGCGCACAAATCAATGGAATCTCTGTAGGGTTGCTTCTGTTTCTTGTGTTTTATTTACATTTTTTATTAGATACAATATAGAAATACATGTTAAGAAAATCGTCATAATTTAATAATTATCGAATAATCTATTTCTGTATGGTTTCTTAGTCTGTTAAAAATAAGGATTTTCATTTTAATATTGAATAGACGGATTAGGGAGTTCCACTTTGTCCTGAATACGTTAGCTGAAGACATTTAAAGAAATGATTGTCATCTAATTCTACAAACTCATGGAGAGTTAAGAGGATAAACTGTAATTTTATACATAGGGTTATCTATGATAGATCAATAGCTAAAATCGGTGGAGCCGTCAATAATATATATTTAGGAAATAACAACTGCTAACCCTAAGTCCTCGTCTCAAAGCGAGTGCGCAAAGCCTCGCTCTCAGCCCAACCTCCCTTGATTGCTCGCGGCAGTCATCCTTACCATTACGACGTATTTAACCGTCTCACCCTCAAAAGTAAACAGTGCTCATCCCCCTTTCAACAATGTGACCTATATTTTATTAGTGCCATATTTCACACCTTAATTGTACTTACTTTTGGCCATAATGACGATATATCACCTATGAGTAAGTTTTTGGATTTTATTACGTAATAATATTATATATTTTAATGAACCTAATACCTAATATTACATACATTAATAAATAATTTTATTTACTACAACATTGCCGTAGTCCAATATATAATATGGTCTTTTGAATCAATGTTAATATACAGTATTTGGTAATATTTACCGCAGCTTCAGTAATCATGAAAGTACAAGATATGTCTGAAGATGATCCCAATAATGACGATATCATACCAATCGCCGTGCAAATATTTCTATGGAGGCAAACAACACCTTTTATGCGACCTAGGTTTGGTAAAGTTCACGAATCAACATGTACGGTTAGTGTTTTACCACATTTTTTATGTTAGTTGTAAATTTAAAAAAAACATTAAAAATATATAATAAACGTATGGATGCTACGTATAGGTACACCTTCTTGTAATATGTTTTTTTTAATAACATTCCAACACTACGCTAAAATTGTTCACATTTGTACATAGATAAATAATTAATATTTGGACAAGTTTATAAGTAGGTAATATCTATGTTATTACAAGTATCGAGCTTGTGTAGGAAAGACCTACGACTTTTAGTTCAGAAGTCTTTATGGTTAGATCAATAGTTAATATTGACTAGTTAAAAATTGCACAAAATTATCCTTTACACTGCAATTACTTACCTAGTTTAATTACAAAGATCGCACATAGGTACATCCATCTTATTGCGTTGATAAAAATAATATTATAATATCAGTATTTAAGTGCTACGTAACTGTTGTTATTATTATATATGATTGATGTTATATGTATTTATGATTGTATATTTGCAGTTTTGCCAACGAGCTCCTGGACATCACGTAAGTTTGGGAAAACAGTACAGATATTTTCTTGTAGCTAGTTCTTTAATTTATTATAAGTGCTTATTGTTATTATTTCGGACCACTCGTGACGCAGGGGCACAAGCATGCGACTGTAAACGCAACATGTTGTGGGTTTGATTCCCACTCGAGAAAATAAAATATTTAATATTTAATTTCAATCTCTCGTTCTGACAAGGAGGCAAAGCTCGACATTAAATTCCGCCACTCAATACGCAATGCCTACAGAATTCGGCGCAAAGTGGAGAATGGAAATGGCTTAATAGGAATAGAGTACATTAACAAACAGGTTCACTGGGTCCCTCTGCCTACCCTGCTATTTGCGAGATATGACTCTAAGTGACTAAAAAAAAATATTTTAATACTTACTTAAATATGTGAAATGTAATGTCTATTGGATATATCATATTATATGTATGTATATTTTTTTTGTAAATATAAGCAAATAGTCATATAATTATTTGGCACGCTCGGAACGCCATAAATAAAGAGCAACAACATATAATTATTCTAGCACGTAATAAATGTACAATGCTTTATAAGCTGTTTTTTCACTTCGTGAATATTTATTAATATGAATTAAATAAATTGCTAGAAGTTTACCTAATCTTTTCTCTTATTCTATTCAAAGTTTAAAAATAGAAATATGTATACAAAATGACATTTACATTTTTGTAGTTTATAAATGTAGGAAAGAAGTAATAAATATGGCAACATCTTATGGCGGGAAATCGCATTTTAAATAAAATTGACACTGACAGCTACTAGAATAAAATGATAATGTATTTGTTTACAATTTTGTCATTATTTATTTTAAAAAATGATACTCAGAAAACAATTGGAATTTTACTATTAAATTCTGATGTCTTATTATGTATTATCAATTTAAATTTTATTACTAATTCCAATAAGATATTTGTTTTAATTCTTATCGCACACTGGAACTATGACTACAGGAACTGAAAGAAGCTTGCAAGGTATAATGAAAATGGTTCATTTATAAAACCCATATTATCATAAAAACATGTAATAATTAAAGTCTGTCATTATTTTTAGTCTTTTGAAAAAGTTCTAGTACAGAATCTCCGTTTTGGCCTTACAAACAGCCTTACAGAAGCGATAGAGGCAATTCCACGATGGAGACTCATACAAGCTGCATTACCTCATGTAATGCACGCACTTGCAGGCCTTTTACACACCAGGTACAACAAAATATTTTCATAAAATTTAGTATCTATTTCTTATTTTAATATATTTCAATATATTTAGTATCTATTTCTTATTATATAATTTAATTGTTTTACATCTTATTGACACTGTTAAATGTTGTAGAGTGAAAGACAACATGCAAACTCTTGGAAATGTAGAAACAAAACTCCTTTATACTTTACATTGGATTATACTTGATGCATCGGATGAATGTGCGGACAATGATTATGAAAATGGAAAGTATTATTCCAATCCATTTCACTATCTTTTCTCAATACCTGCTATGACTGTAAGTACTATACAATTTAGACATGGCTAATTATATGTTTTATTTGAGGCTGTTGTGGTACAATGGGACAGGGTCTAATTGATTATTTCATTTGGTTGGGGGATTAATCCCCACTCAGTGAATAATTATTTAAATAATTTTTATTTCCCCACTCTGGTTGACAAAATGTGAAATATAGTTCTGCCGCTTAACATATGACAATGGTGTTGAAAATATGACAATGAGTGAGAAATGGATTGTCCTGACACTCAGTTTCCTCTGCCTACCCTGCTACACAGGAAATGCAAGAAGCATATTTTTTAAAGATTATTATATTAAAATATGATGTATATCTTTTTCTATCTTCTATCTGTTTCTTTGTTAATCTAAAATAAAAAAAATATGTTACAGTTATTTGTCTACCTATTTGCACCTATATCGCACCATTTGAAGGAATCAGATTTTACAAACAACTACAGATTGGAAAATGGCTTAAAATTATGGCAGGCTATGTGGGAATTCAGACATCCAGATTCTGCATGCTTTACCACACTTGTTAAACCAAAACCAAAACCATTGGGAGGCAAATACTCTAAAAGACACCAACATGGAGATGTATTTCTGGGACGTAAGTATATGCTACAGAGTTCCAAATAAGATTTTAAAAAAATGATAAGGGTGTTGTGGTGCATTGGCAGAAGAATTCTGTAAACTCAACATATTGGTTGTGGCTTTGATTCCTGTTTATAAGAATGAATTTTCATTCACCAATAAATATGAAATTCCACAAAAAATTAAGCGAAAGGCATTTTTTAACACTGGATTACTACTACAGGCATGATGCTGTATCCTACAAGATGCTGAATTTAAGAAAAAGGGAAATTCTTGTAATATCTTACCTTAATTTTAATTACCTTATAGGTAAATTTTCGAAAGAAGAAAGTGCAGTTAATGGAAGTCCACCTAGTCAAAATATTTCAATATCACAATCAGAAGCTCCGTCTAAACAAGCGAGTACTGAAGAAGAACCTTGGCTTTCTTCACCTAAAGACACCATTTTTCCAGAGACCATTCCGGAAGAAAGTTCAAGCACTGAAGAAGAACATGTGGTAAAATATTTTAATTTATAATAAGTATTTTACAACCTAAACAGTGTTCTAATTTAATTTTTTTTTTTACCTTCATGTTGTTTTCAGTTTTTTTTTTGTTTTATTACATTTGCATATACAGGGTGGAATTGTCAGCACCACTTTAAATGAAACTACAGTTTTAAACTCTATAAAAGCCTAACAAAATTCGAAAAAAAAAATCCCAAAAATGAAAAAGTTATTTTTTCAAACAAAATAAATAATAAAATTATCGTTTTAAAATAAAACGCCATTTGTAAAGTATAACATAGGCACGCACACACTTACCTGTCAAATCGGAAACGTCGCACACGTATGTGTACGTCACACGAAATACAGGTATGGATAAAAATCGTGAAATGAAAAAAAAATCCTACGTCCAAACTGTTGAGGTACTTTGATTAATTTCTTAGGTGTGGGTTTGAAATATATTACCCTATATGCAGTTTCAATAAAAGAAGCGCTGCCTCTTCCACCCTGTATATATATATATATATTTATTTTCAGCTTCAAGCTGTAGACAGCAGGGTAGACAGAGGCAACTTGTGAAACAAGTATAAAGACACTCCCTTCTCATTAGACACTTTGGTTCGCCACTTTCAGCCAAATTCATCATAAGTGGCAGAACTTACCTAAAAATATTAAATATGTAATTCATTTCTTCGAGTAGGAATCATACCCACAATTTGTCGCATTGCCAGCGCCATGCTTGGCCTCATATAATTATTCTTAAATGAAATATATACATCTAATATTTTTATTTTAGTTTATCTACAGATTACCATCTGAACAAAACTTCAGTGGCGGTAATAAAGGAGCATATACTATATACGCAGCGGATCCAAGTATTTTCCAAGTACGTAAGACTGACAGTGGTAAACCGACTTTGCCTGGCATTAAACCTTTGCCGCAAATTACTAAAATGAGGTGAGAAGAAATTGAAGCTTAGGTTATTTATAAAATATATTTTTTTCTAAACATACTGTCCCACTACGCCATGATAACAAATAAATTAAAACACTAAGGACCCGCTCGCGGCTTCGCCCGCTTGTACTACACAATTATTTATTTTCTCATCTAAGTGACGGGAAACGGAGTGTCTTAATACTAGTTTCATATGCCTATCCCCCAGAAAAAGAAGAGAAAATAAAAATTTGTAACTTCTTGTATATTATTAAACAGTGTCTCCATTTTCTTTCAGTTCCTCGGATAAAGAGTCGTTGACTGATAGCGGAGGTGCTCCAGGCTTGAAGAGTACTCCCACTTCCATTGAAAAAGGTGCTTGTACTAAACAAATACAACATGTAAGTATGATTCTTTTAAACAAGCTTCACACTGTATTTGCACATATCAGGGTAGATATAGGGAACTTAATATTAAGACATTCTCATTATCTACACACCACCTTGTTTTCAAACCTCAAATCCCGTGTTTACAGTCAAATGCTACTCCACACAGTATAATTAATATTAAATAATGTTTTCAGGTAGCGGCTGCGACTTTCCTAGATGTAGCCACAATGCGTTGTTTATTTGCATCTCAATGGCAAGAGGAAGGAGTTTATTGGGCCTTACATTACTTGTATAATAGGTTTGTATTTCGTTACTTCTTCATTTTTCGATCTTTATTAAAGTGTTCAGAGTGATTGAACGGTTTCCAAGAGGAGCAAATTTCGAGTTCTGCTACATTCAAAGTTTTAGAAATCTTCTAAAATATTGCATATTCTTGTTTCAGAATACGTGACATCTGCGATGATATTTCTAAACAAACACAGCCAAGGAAAAGGAGTAACTCGCTACCTATACCCAAAATAGAAGTATCCATATATCAAAGTCCAGAAATAAAAGAGCGAGATTCTTTAAAGAACTTCATAGAAATACCTGAAACTAGGGATATTTCGACCCTCGCAGAAATACCATTTACAAGCGTTCCTAAAGAAGAAGACAACATAATGTCTAGACGAGCCAGTGAAAAAGTTAAACGCAAAATGAAAATGGCTGACCTCAAAGCCTTCGTTGAAACGAAATTATTGTCAAAATCTGAAAAGGCTTTAGAAAAAATTGGACACGACGACCATAAATTCAGTTTTCATACTGCCGTAAGAATGATATCTGTAGATATTATTTTTTATTTGCTTCCTCGTATTTGTATTTATTCCTTTTTAATGTGAAGAAATGTTAATTGTTATTTTATAATTTTAGGAATACCACAGGAGTTTAGATAATAACGACGACAGGCCAAATTCAGCTCTAGCAAGTAATTTTCCACCTTTAGGCCCACGGGTGAAGGGTGAATTGCTTCCTTGTAATCTTATTAAAGGGAAAAGTATGCCGAGTCTTAGGTAAGCTCTCCTAGGTATTTATATAATAATCATTTCCCTAACATTTTACATTTCGTAGTTTTAGTTAATATTTTTTTATTTATCTCACTTTTATACTATGATACAGATGTCTATTCATACTTAAACAATATATAACAAAATGTTTTATTGTGTATTTCGGTTAGAGTCAAATTCATATTTTCACAGTATCTCTTTCAATTTTAAAAGTCTAAAAAATATTATTAAAACGAAATTGTTAATTATAGATCATAAAATTCTTAATAATTATTCTCAAATAAGAATAAATACACAAATATAGAAAAGTATATGGACATCTGTAATAAACATAACGAATGTTAGCAAAGCTTCAATTTTGTTTTCTATCTTAAAATTAGAATTATCCAACCATTTTAAAACTAAAGGTATTAGATTGCATCGACTTTCATAACTTTTTTATTTAATTCCCTTAATTATTTTATTTTATCAAAGCACAGCATGTTTCATTTCCACACAAAACCTATATTTGAATGTTAATTTAATGAATTTTCAATTTAAAATGTGTTTTTCTCTTTTCTCCCGTGTACTTTACGCTTAATCCTGTATATTATAATGGATGAACGACGACTAGCTGTCTGATAGACGAGTTAGCGTCTAATGGGTAAGTTGTGAGATATCGTCAAAGAAAAGTAGAAGCTTCAGTACGTTTTATTATAATATATTAGTTTAGTTGTTATTGGACTATAATAATATTATTCTTATAAAATAGTGATCTTACGCGTAGATTAGTTTTTTAGTATCATAGATTAAAAGTATAAACTAAAAACAAATAATAATCATCTTTAAAGTGAAAGCTTAGTTCAGTTTGGTTTAATTAAAAAAACACCGAAATTAATATAATTGCCGCCTTTGTAATTATAATGCTTTAAGCAATTTTTATTGTGAATTAATTCGTTCAGTTCTAAAAAGTCATATTGGCATGTAATCATTACATAGTAAAAAAATATTGCATTGCATATTCTTGCATGATTAGAGCCAAATATCGCTTGTAAAGTGATAACATCGTTAAAAAAATGAATTAAAGTGACACGCTATTCATCGGCACTTAAAAAAATATGTTTAGAATGTAAATAAACCAAATACAAAATACGGTTTTATAATGTTGAAACTGCACAATCACAAAGTAGTCTAATAGGGTAAAATATATGGAAAGAATGTGTCATTTTGGTTATAAAGGAAATATATTTTTCCAGATATATCGGAGAGGTAAAAACCGAAAGAGCTCATGTTATGAACATAAAACCATCGAATGCACAAAAGAAGAAAAATCCTATAATAACTGTGACCGAGCATACGCCGTCTCCTTCACCTGACTATCTTTCAAAAACTAGACAGGTATACTTGTTGTTACTATTTATTTATTTTACGTGACGGTACAGAATTGCAAAATAAGTAATATTATTTTAAAGAAACATTTGTAAAATGTTCTAAATTGAACAGATAAGAGCACAAAATTCAGGTCATCTAAATTTATTAAAAATAAATGCTACAGATATTTTTATTTTATCAATCATGACTTGAAATAAAAAATATTTTGGTTTTTTATTAATTTAATGTATTTAGATTGAAGCTATAAAAATAGTAGATAGTAAATATCAGATTAAGTAGAGGGAATCTGGGAACCCAGTGTTAAAACGCTCAGATCCCATTAAGAGACTTCCCTTCTCCGCTATTATATTTATAACTAACCTAGTGTTAAAACTCTCCGTTCCCATTGAGACTTCCGTTCCTCGCTATTATATTTACTAGCGGATGGGCGCAGCTTCGTCTACTTATTTTCACCCTTAGGGGTGAATTTACTTCAGTCAATGAGAACATCTCCTTTTATATATATATATACATAGATTACTAACGATTATCTAGCATTTTCACCTAATTATTTAATATCATATCCATCGCAGGGTTCCCTTGAATCTCAAATGGACTCAGTCAGTATGCAAGGATCTCAACACATACCCACCCCTGAACGTAAGCCGAGTCTAACTCGGTCACAAACTGATTCGAACATAACTTACATTGTGGAAGAAATACAAGAAGCAGCTGGATCTGTTCATTATATTACTAAAGATGGCGACATTGATTTTCAAGTTGTGCTTAAGGTTCTAATGTTCCTTCTAGTGTATAATTATTAATACCTAAATATATTTATACCTAAATATAATTATTAATACCTAAATATATTTAAGCTATATAGTAAATGCTATATATTTTTTTGAAAACGTTCTATTTTCTTAGCCTTGACATAAAAATAATAATAAATATTCGTATTAGATATTTTATTTACATAGTAACAACAACGGTACGACCATTTAAAAAACTAAACAAAACAATTGAATTTGATAGGCAGTATACTCAGTTTCAACAATGGACAGTTTCTACATAACAATAAGAGTAATGGAAGTTATGTTGAACCTAGTTGATACTCTTATGGAAATTGGTGTTCACAAGAATTGGCAAACAGATGAAAACGAGGACTCCCAGCCAGAGACTATTGATCCTTTGGCAGAGTTTCAAAAGGATAAGGACAGCAAGGTACTCTTGTTTATAGTATAGATATAGTGCTGTTGATGAATTGTGGCCGTTCTGAAGTTGAAGCTGTAGATAGTTGCGCAGTTTTGATTTTAAGAATTTTCGTTCTTTTGATTACTTTGTTCCCGAGTAAATAATGCGCAAAGCTTTTCAGGGCGTCCCCGACTCGTCGACTAGAATTTTTAACTTAATGCAATTCTCTACGGGAAGGAAAATGATTCTCAAATTTATTTTACATCCATAACATATACAGCATGTCGCTGCTGTATTACGGTGCTGGTATTGATGTGATAAAGAAAAAAATAATAATTTTATACTTATAACTAGATTATTAAAATTTAAATCAGGTCGTCGTGGCGCAGGAGCACAATGGTGTGACTGTAGGCAAAGCGCGGTATTTAGCAGAGGCAGAGAAAATCTAAATGTTAAGACACTCTGTTTCCTATTTCCTTCCGATTTTTTGAGCCGTTGCGTATTGTGTGGCGGAATTCAACGCCAGGGTTTTTCTTGTGGTGGCAAAGCAAAGAAATATTAAGAAATAATAATTCCTGGGAATCCAGGAGTGGGGTCGATCCTACAAGCGTCGCGCCGCTGCCCCATCGCGGCCGTTGTGGCGCAGGGGCACAAGGGTGCCTCAACTGCATGAAACTGAAAAAGAATTTAATATTTACTTATTAATAATACATTTTCAGGAAAGAGATTCAGGTATACCATGTGCACAAAGTCAAGATTCCACAAATGTAGAAGGGAGTGAAAATAAGGAGAAGCCAAAAGTACAAGAAAATTTTGATTGCCCCTACTATATGCTCATGTATATCATCCTAAGGTATGAAATTAATATAAATAACAAAAAATATATATTTTGCAAAACGTAATTGATCTTAATAACTTAGTTAGTCTTAAAAATTAAATTTCAACCAACATATTTTATTTTGATCATTTTCAAATTAATGATAATGTGTTTGTAAAACATACTATAATAATTTAAAAAGGTAGGAATTCTAATAGTAAGATTCTTGGGCCATTTTTCGAGATGTGTGTTGAATGGCAAAAATTGACGCCCAACTTTGTCTTACCAGAACGATGAAAAAAATTCATTTTCCCAGGTGGAAATCGCACCTTTCCAATCACATGCTGGCTCACTGCTCCATGACTGGCTCAAATAATGATTTAAATTACTTTTCCAGATTACTTCGCCAGCTAGGATGCTCTCACGGCTGTACCACAGCTTTGAGAGGCCCTCAAGCCGAATGTCTTCGAGTACAAGCGAGAAACTCACTCAAACTACTACGCTCGGCATCTGTCACTAAATTTACTTTACGTTTAAAAGAAATGACCAAATTTGCGCCGATCCGAGAAGTATTGGATAATCTTCATGCTACTTTGGGTTATTGTACTGAACCAGCGGCTATGGTGTCTCCTATGAGTAAGTAGCGCTATATGTATTTTTATTATTTGAGTGACAACCTAAAAATGTTTAATGATTGAGAATATTTTTTTAGCGTGACCATGTATTACGCATAGCGCGGTAGGCAGAGAGAACATAGTGTTAAGACACTCTATCTGACTTTCGAAACTGCATGTCATGTGACGGTAGTCAACGCCGCGTTCTGTCTTGTTAGAGGGAGAAAATGAAAATAATTAATTCTCCAAGTGGGAATCGAACCCAAAACCGTGGCGTTTCTCTATATAATTAGTGTGCTGGTTAACGGGTTTATCACAAATATTCCATTCTGTATACAGGGTGGAAGTGTCAGCGCCACTTTAAATGAAACTACAGTTTCAACTACTCTATAAAAGTCTAATATAATTCGGAAAAAAAATAATTCTCAAAAATGAAAAAGTTATTTTTTCAAACAAAATAAATAATAAAATTATCGTTTTAAAATAAAACGCCATTTGTAAAGTATAACATAGGCACGCACACACTTACCTGTCAAAGCGGCAACATCGCATACGTATGTGTGCGTGACACGAAATACAGGTATGGATAAAAATCGTGAAATGAAAAAAAAATCCTACGTCTAAACCGTTGAGGTACCTTGATTATTTTTTTTAATTCTGGGTTTGAAATATTTTACCCTATATGCAGTTTCAGTAAAAGAAGCGCAGCCTCTTCCACCCTGTATAAATATTTCTTAGATATTATATTTATCTATATGTTATATTGGCGAAATTTAGATCAGCAAAAAAGAAACTTCTCGAAGTCTCCAGATATAAGTAATCTACAAGCCGGATATGCGACTAACTTTGGTGCGGGACAGGGGCCCAACGCGAACAGAGCACTGGAAAATTTCATAGTGGAATCTACATTTAGAGTTTTAGTTACTAGATTTGCGCTCATTCATAAGGAATTGAAATTACTCGATAATTCAGTAAGTACCTTACTAAAAATTTTTGATTTTTTTTCATGTAAAACAAAAAGGTTTTGTCTTATTAAATTATATGTGGTATACTAAGGATTAAAATATATTTTTTAACTTCACACCGTTGCATTTTTTCACATATATAGGGTAAACATTTCATGTTATCACATATATAGGGTAAACATAGGAACCCAGTGTTATGACGCTCCATTCCCTACTTTCGAGACATTGTGTGTTAAGTAGTGAACCTCAATTCTTACCATAGGGTAACAAGACGAAGAATTGAAAATATTTCTTCCCTTGTGTCAATTGAACCCACAACTACCGTGATTACAGTCAGATGCTCTGCCGCTGCGCGATGGTGGTCTAAAAATAAAACGATATCTAGACTTGTATACAAATATTTTGTCAAATTAAAAATGACCACATGCGCATATAAAAATTTCTATGTAACTAAATGAAAATTCATGGCCTAGTGGTAAAAAGCTTGGACAGTTTCAAAGAGGTTTTCTAAAAAATTTAAATAGTTAAAAATATTTCAATTATATTAATCAGGCTCTCTACGCGGAAATCCGCCTTCTACTAAGTTACGTGAGAGAGGCCCACGGCGGAGAGTTCCGCGTGGTCGCGTTCAGCGCTCTCATGGACACCGCGGAGAGGCCAGGCACTCAGACCAAGGAGGCTAACATGCAAACCACTAGGGTTATACGGTGAGTTTTTAAATTATTATGTATTTAATAATATTGATATAATTTATGACATTCACACGCTTTGCCAATGAAAGAACTCCTATACAGAAGGGATTTCACCTAAATATTTTAAATGTTTTCACTCCGCTAAAGAAAAAATCCACTAATATCAGAATATACCCCCATCATATAAACATAAGTCCATACTAATATTAACGTATTAAGAAGCCTAATTATTAAGTGAATCATAAATTTCTAGACATATTCCAAGAGCACAGGATGACGAGCGCGGCTCGGACACAGGCGCGGACTCAGGTTGCGCCGCGGACGATAGAAGTCATAAGAAATTCTTCAAAAAACGTAGCACTTCTTCAACTGGTGCACATGTAAGTCTAATAACACATGTATATATAAATAATCTATTATTCATTCAATATTATAAAAATCCGGTTAAAACTAAAGTTCCTGAGTAATTAAGAAAATAATGATATTTTCATTCATTCATTCTTTGTTAGTTTAACTACTCGTAACAATTTTTTTTATGTAGTATGTATAAATAATATTATAATAAAATATTTGTACAACTTTTAGAGTCTCCTAGAAACTGAAGGTGGAGATGAATCAGCAAGTCAATCTCCACTATCAGTGCGGACAAGACGGTATCAGTTAACTCCAAGACAATCAGAGCGGACAATTCCCTCAGCGTCGTCTACAGATATAACGCCGCATCACAAGATAACGCATTCTAAATCTATACCTTCTAAGTTTCATATTAGTGGTATAGGTAAGTACATATGTAGCAGTTTTACTGTGTAGACCAATATTTTT
>JAEBDU010009147.1:0-27383 GCA_016802625.1 Heliconius numata | reverse complement strand
CAGTTTTGTTTGTAAAAACACTTGGCTACGCGCTCCGCGCGTTTTAATAGGCACGCACACAATTACCTGTCAAAGCGGCAACGTCGCATACGTATGTGTGCGTGACACGAAATACAGGTATGGATAAAAATCGTGAAATGAAAAAAAAATCCTACGTCCAAACCGTTGAGTTGCCTTGATTATTTTTTTTAATTCTGGGTTTGAAATATTTTACCCTATATGCAGTTTCAGTTAAAGAAGCGCTGCCTCTTCCACCCTGTATATTGACTGCCTTTTAACGCTGAATACGAATAAGCTTTATAAATTGTACTAATTTAATAAATAAAAGTGCCAATTGGAGTTTTACTACTAAATTAAACTGAAAAGCCTTTAAAATATAAAATTTTATTTAAAAGCAACACATATTAATAAGAGTGATTCAATTTTGTAGTTCAATTTATTTTAAGAAATGCCAAAAAATTTTACAATTTTTCGCCGATAGTATGTATGTTGAACTAGGATCCGGCCCCGGGCTTCGCGCTGTATCCTCCTTCTGTATTAGTTTCGGATTACAACCCCTTGTTACTAAAGCCAAGAAACAAAAATAATTCATTCTCTTGAATGATAATTGAACTCACAACTGTCGCATTTATAAATATATACACAAATATTATAAATATATACATATTTAATATGTAGATAAAACAAAAAAAAGGTTTGTACCTAAAATAATTTTATGAAAAAACAAAATGATTTAGGTTAAATTAAATATATATTTTTCAAAATCCTATTAGTCTTCATGACATGTCCAAACAAAGCATGACAATGAATTGTAAGTCAGGAATAAAACGAGACAGTAGCTGGCACCGGTCTAGATAAAAAAGAACTTTGGAGCACGTCCAACAAGGTTGGCAGGCTGTGACGAGAAAACTTAAAGGGAATTAACAAAAAATCTAGTGGCATTCATTCGTTGTATACTGCGTCAATTCAACTATACGAGTATTTATTTTTGCTATTTCAAAAAAAAAACATTTTCCCGCTCTTATGGACAAAGCCTTCCCTGCTTTAATTACTTTTAACCAAGACTAAACCTAAAATTCTTAATTTTCTGACTAAAATATAATTATTACGTTCCATCTTTGATGCATACTCATACAAAGATTACCAAAAGCCACAGTTTGAAGCCGTGGTCTTCAGTAAAAAAGTTACTAATATTTTTTAGTACTTGAACACTCAAAAGTTTCTTCAAAAGGCACGCGGTCGCCAGTTTCTATTTATTAAATAATAATAATAACCTTTTAAACTAATTTCAAGGTTTCTATGCCGTTCTAATGGCATTACTGTGTTAAGGGGTCGACTTTAGACAACTTTAGATCGAAATGAACATAAAGACCCGTTTTGTTTAGAGCGTAATGGAAGAAATTCTTCGACCAACCTTTAGAAATTCTTGGCTGTGGATTTCTAAAAAGCGTAACTAAAATAGCTGTTTGATTCATTTATTATGTTGAATGTCAGCGCAAATTATTAAATAGTCAATAGTGATCATTATGATTTTTTTATACCATCTGTAATTTCTCAAGACCACCAATTCTACCATTCCCCACCATATAAAAGTTTTCCACTAATCTGTGCCAGTAATGTCATACGAGCACGTTCTGCTTGCTTAGATAAAGGGATTCCGAGTTAATACTGCATGGCCATCGTATACGACTAGAGCCAGGATGCCTGTGATAGGAACAATGAGAGAATTATTGGAATACTGAAGCTTGCTATCCATAATATTAGGTTAAATACTTTAAAGTTATTTTATAATGAAAGCTTAAAATAATACGAATAATATTTAATTTCATTGTTATATTTATTATCAACCTACTTAGGGGTTAATTAGTGTGACTATTAAGCCTAAGGTCGTGGGTTTATTGTGATTTTGTAATAAAAGTTTATGTACATGTAAAATGTAGATGTTTTTCTGTATTTGAGTTATATTGATAGTGTATTAAAAATATTTTTGCCTTCAAATATTCTTAACTAGTATAACAAGCTTTCCTAATTAACGTTGCTTTTACAGTTACATAAAATTTCTGCAATAGCAAACTTAATATACGTTGCGGAGCAGGGTACGCAGAGGGAACCTAAGAACTTTGTAAGGACACTCCGTTCCCATTAATACACTTACATATCCCATTTTCCGCCAAATTTTCAATACATTGAGTATTAAGTGATGGAACTCAACGCAACGAACGCTACTTGAAGTGCTCTAACTTTAAAAGGTTGGAATAGACACTCAACGGTGTTGAGTTCCCTCTGCCCACTCTGCTGAAATGCGAGTACAGCGTGAAGCAAAAAAAATGCGAGAATCAAAATACAAAAAACTTAGATGAAAAGTTCAAAGTACATTCGATCATTCCTCACTCCACTTTTCCATTTCCTTACCTACATGTGATAAGAATCTATCAGCATCTCATTTATCAAACCCTTTGACTTAACCGAAAGGGGTATTTTTTTTTCTTATCTTTTCTCGTAATGTCGGTCATTGTGTGTTGGCATGCGGAAATGTGACCTTAGGTGCTATTTCCAATAAAAAAGCACAAGTTAAATATTTCTTCACGCTTTATTAAATATTTATTAGCTTCACGCGTTATCCCGTACATAGCAGGGTAGATAGAGGGGCCTGGTACCTAGTATTAAGACAGAAGAGAAGAAGATTTCGAAGATACGGCAGGTATTATGTGTTGAGTGGCCGATGTCGCCCTTTGCCTCCGTTATCAACCGAAAAAAATGAAAATATTAAACCTTTTCCTGGAGTGAGAATCGGACCCATTAACCTGTGGTGCTTACAATTAATTAATTACACGTTTGTACCTCTGCACCTTGATTGGCGTCAATTAAAGAAATAAGAAATTGTATCCTTTCGGCTATTTTTCATAATAAGTAAATAAATGATTTTACATCTTACCGTGCGTACGTTAACAGTTACATAAGAAATTTAAAAAAGTCAAAATCACAAAAAAAAACAATAGGACAAATGTAATAAAACAGTTACATAAGAAAACAAAGCAGAATTTTAAGAGAAAAAACTTCGCTAATAACTTATTACAAATTTAAGCAATTTCGAAAATAAAATTCATATCTGTACTTAATAAATAACAAAAATGGTCCTCCTGAGTAACTTTGAAATAACTCAAAAACAAAGTCACTAAAGTATACTATGTAGGTATATTACGTGGAACGCTCGACATTCTTCATTAAATTTGTCTCGTATAACATTAAAAATTCTTTGAACCATAAATAAATATCTCAGGGTCTTGAAAATAATGTTTATGACTGTTTCATACTTATGTAATTAAATGTATGTTTTATAGTTATTTTAGAAATACATAAATACGTTTACACGGTTATAATTGCTTATTTTTGTTCTTTAGGTTCTTTAGCTTCTCGCTGTATCCATCTTATAGCAGCATAGGCAGAGGGAACCTAGTGTTCAAACAATATATTCCCCAAGCTCCGCCCAATTGGTTGGAGTGTCTTATCACTAGGCTCCTTTTGCCTACCTTGCTAGATGCTTGATACAGAGTAAAGCTGAAAATATAAATAAAAGGAAAAAAACAATGATCATTACATTTTTGATGATGATGATTACATTTTTTAATCATTGCGTGTTGAGTGACGGAACTCAACATCGCGCTTTGCCGCACACCAGTTCGGAGAAAAGAAAATATAAATTTAAATGAATATTTTACTGCTTGGACTGGGGATCGACCCTATAACCAGTCGATTCTACCACCACTGACCTCAATACGAACAAATATTATACTATGATTTATATCTCATATTATGTTCTTATTTGTATTAAATGTAGTTTTTAGATGAATTGCAAAAGTAGATCACCACGCTCGATTATAATCGCTAAGGAAATATACACAGATATAATGTACGAGTACATACTTATATAGTATATACCAGTTCTTTTCTTGTTTTTCCGTGTCGACCTACATAAAACAATAGCGTCCCTTTTATTTTCATACTTATAGAAACAAAGTTCAATACACGAACAACTTACAATACGATTTGTTTGTGTTAGAAATGAAGTATCAAGTTTTTTGGATGTTGACCAAATTACTAACAATGTCTAAATTGTGGTCTCAATGGACGAACTTGTCTTTCAGCAATTAGGAAACTTTCTTTTGTCAATTTTATATGAGACTATCTGGATATTTATAAAGGAGGTTATTTACACAGCCATAACCTTATATTATTTTATGAAACTTCCACTCCATTTTAATTTCGCGCATCGAATATTATTTTCAATTAATCTCTTCATCGTTCGCTGACTTGTTTCTCATTAAAATATTGCATTAAGCAGATAGTTGAGCCCGGCTTAAGGTACGAGTATATTCTGGAAATATTTTATTACTGTAGCTTAATCCTTACAAATTAATATGTCAATGCCAAAATAAAACAATTCATCTTCAAAGGACGGACTTTTACAAAGGAAAATTATACAGTTGTCTGGTCATAACACACGTAGTTTGGTAAATATATTTATTTTTTAGCTATACGATGAATCCCGCATATAGTAAGGGTAGGCAAACGACATCTAGTATCAAGATATTCGTTTCCCGATTTCAGCCCAGCCCATATTCAGATGAGAACTTTGGTTGCCCAGGCTTCCCTGGGCAACCCAGCCACCCAGCTTAGGAGACCAGCGGCCGTGCCAGCAGCTCAGGAATCAGGGATGGGAACGAGGTCGCGCGAGAGTCGTCTTCTGTCCGGTAGCCTTGATACCACGGCGCGATGTCAGATCGGCTGAAAATGTGGACCAACTCGATAACAAAAACTAGTATATTGTAATAACCTGTATTATATGATCTATAAATTAACATTTATCATCGGTACTAAGATCATGTAATCCAGCCATTTCGTAATTAAGACACCACAGGCGTGCGTTCTCTAGTAATTACCTCTTACGGCTTCATTGGAAAATGGAATCGTATTCGTTTAAAGAGAATGCTCTAATACACGTAATGGTTAAGATTATACACCTATTTTAATTATTGTCTGGAGTATTTTATTTGTCTTTATCTAGGCTGAATGTTTGTTATCTATGTCCTTGTCTTTAAATTGAGCTTTATTAAAAGAAAAGTATTTTATAATAATAATTATTATTATTTATTTTAATTGAATGTTTGTATAAAGGCAAACCAAGAAGTAAAATGACAATTAACTAACCTAATTCGTGTGCCTATACTGAGAAAAATTAATTATTGGTACAATAAAATGATAATACCTATTTGGTGTCCTCCAGTGGGAATCGAACTTACAAAGCCAAACGTTGGACCGCTGCGAAAATATACCCTCAAGTTAGTTTAATGTAGGTCTGTACAATTTGTGAAACAAACTACTGAGAATTGGCGGTTACAGAGGTTATTCCGAAATCCTATCGATTTGTAATACTTAGTTTCAAAATAGCAAGCTTTTTTGATTTTTTTTAGGGATTTAATAAATAATAACAGAAAAAAATAACGCATTTAATAGACTTGATTTTTTTATTCCATACATACTATTAAAATTGTTGCTGATCGCTATCTGTACATGGAAGATATATGAGAAAATTAATTATTAGGGGCATCTATTAACGTAATTGAACGCAAAACAATATTTTTTCCAAATTTTTGTCTGTTTATCTGTGTGTTCATGCACCCCAACCACAGAAACAGCTTAACTATGTTATGGAAATGGTATAGTGATAAACTACTTTAAATTAAATATTTCAGCTCCAATTACTATTTAAATTTCAAAATAATTTCCATTTATCATGATTAGTTAGTCTAGAATTTTAGTGAAAATTAGAAATTTTCCTATCAATTTGAATAATTGTATTACTCCCTTTATCTGTCAGATACAATGGTCACATAATTTTCTTTTAGAACGAAAGTTTTAACAGAATTAATTATTTCTTTTAATGAACAGTGTGTTGGATGATGATCTAGCATTAGTTCAGGCAGCATGTTTTTTATAGACGTAAGTGAAAAAAAAAACGCCACCTCTGCATATCATAAGTTGTTTTTTTTTTTTTTTTTTGAAAAATGCAAAACCAGATCTGTTAAAACACTGAGTGTGGACGATGAGAATGTCAACCATGTTTATTTTTTTCTATTATCAGGAATAAGGGTTGAAATGATTGTACGATTTTATTTTTATCGACTCTATTGTAGCAGAGTTGAACTGAAGGTGGTGGTTGTGGTTTGAAACTCCCGATAAATATTTTTAATATGAATAAATATAGACTAGAGGCATTATAAAAAAATAATATCAACATATTTTCTAAAACAAAAGGGTAAAAGTTTTACTCTTAAATAATTTTTTAATTACTATACTATATAACATAATTTAGCTTCTCTAAAATTATCTTTCGCGAACACATTCAAAAGCAAGCACATAGTTTTCTGAGCGATCTCGTTAACGACGTGCTATTTACATTCCTCCATTCATTTTAACTTTAAGCTTTCCAAAGTTGGTAATTCCGTCTGTCCTCAGCCTAAGCAGAGCTTAATGAGTATTGAGAACTTGTTAGATACTGGACCCACATCGTTGTATAAATATATTATATTTTTTTAGTTGAGAAGGGAACTCATAGAGGCAGTAGGAAAATGTTAAGACACTGCGTTCCCTACTATCCATCAATCTTACAGACATTGCGTGACAGAACCAAACGCTGCGCTTTATCTTGTTTTTCAGAACGAGGAAATAAAATTTCCTCCAAGTGGTCATTGTATCCACAAATTCCAAATTTAAAGTCAAACGCTGTGACGTCACACTATAATAAAATGAATATCCATCAGCCTTTTAAAGTTCACTGCTGGACATAGGCCTCCCCCAAAATTAATATAATAGTCTAAATTATTAATAAACTATAAACACTAAGATAACATCGCAAGTATAACAATCTAGTTATTTACAATACCGTAACAATGCAAAAGCTTGGAAAGCTCTAGCCTCCAAAGTTTCCATATCTAAGTTCAGTTATACGTTGATACGTTGGTATTTGGAATAAGGCAACTTAACTTGGCAGTGGAAAGATGCCAAACACTCGTTACCTCTCAATTCGTTTTAGTTTTCAATTCTCACAAACTTGGTAATTCCACCTGTCCTCGGCCTAAACAGAGTTTAATGGCATATTACGGGCGTAATTCTGATGGATTCCCCCAACTTTGCGTTCAGAATTGTTGGCAGGGTATATACGAAACGGTAGTTAGTCGAGCCTTTTATTATTATTATTTTTAGTTTTTCCGCTTTATCCCACGTATAGAAGAGCTAATGTTAAGATACTCTGGTCTCCGCTTTCGAAAATCAAATAATTCATTACAAACAACTGAGTTAGTCCAGGCCAGTCATAAATTATGGGCACTATAGTGCGACTGTAAACTCGGCAGGCTGTGGGTTCGATTCCCACTCCAGGAAACGAGACAAAGCGCGGCGTTAAGTTCCGCCACTCAACACACAAAGCCTTCAGAATTCAATCTTGTTAGTTTTAATTTATTTGCAATATAAATACTTTTTGCTTGACAAATTTAAAATACAAAGATGTTCGATAGAATAATTATCCTTGTGTTGCCATCATTCTTGCCGTTTTTGAGTCATTAGTAGGGTAGGATTTGAATAATAATTTTCACAGTAAAATACCTAATACCTGTGTTCTTCTGATTAATCTCTTTTTAATTAAAGCGTCCTTGTTTCATTATGAATTTTAAAAAAAAAACTTTATTTAACAGCTTTTGTCTTTAGTGTAGAATAACACTTAACAAATATTTACGAATATATAGTGTATAACTTTCGTAAATAAAATAAAAAAAAATATTGCTTTTTTATTTTATTATAATCACTAAAATTGACCGAGAAAGATATGTCCTTGTCAGTATAATAATATAATTAACACTAATACAATATATTATTAACACATATGTATTGTGTTAATAATATATATTGTATTAGTGTTAATTATATTACCAATAGCACCTAATGTTCCAAACAGGATTAAAAATTCCGTTTAATCTTTAAGACGATTTCAGTTGTAATCCCAGAATAGCAAAGCTGTGTAGCTCCAGCACAAGCCGGCACTGACTGCACGCTACGAGCTGACCGCCATAGAGGCACCACCAGAGGGCACGCTCTTGGCTGAGGCTGAGTGACAGTTGATATTGCAAGGGAATGTTCATTTCATTTACTATTCGTTAGAGCTTGAAGTGATGAATTACTTAGAACTAACATACAAGCTTATTTATTTTTTTATGTTAAACAATGTTAATTATAAATACTTTATTCGGTTCATTTCCATCTTCTCTTCGTCCACATAAAAGGTTTAACAACCTAGTGTCAGGTCCTATACATCGCCCAATCTTCGAGAGAGTCAACCATGAAATTTTGACTACTAGAGCGAGAAAATCTAGAACGGTTTTATATGGCATAACAGAAAAATAATTATTATTTCTATAGTACCTAATTTCTCGATAATTTTATACTACATACAGGTTTCATAAAAAAATAAAAAATCCTATTTATATACGTATACATACGCAAAATATTATATTTGAACCCACTATCTGTACCTATTTAATCAAACAAATATATGAAACATTTGCTTAGCTCACATGTTTGCACTGTGATATGTAAGAGGGGACTCTCAACGGTCGCTCGCTGTCACGCTGGTAATGAGATGGTCACGGGACGCTGCGCCCGACACGTGACTGTCACACTCGCTTCTTTATAAAGGTATCCTAGTGAAACTACTATGTTACATATACATATATATATTATTATAACAGAAATATATGGATCGAGGCCCTCACGACACAGCGTTTGACTGTAAATATAAATGTTATATTCGATTCGATTCCCACTTAGGGGAATTCATTATCTTCATTTCTTCCCCCCAGTACCAAAAAAATCGGTGGATCGAGACGAAGGAAACTATAAGCTAATTATCACGTATAATACTTAAAATTATCTAAAGAATCAACTAGTTAACCTTCCCTTAATTGTAGTAATACAAGCTGTAATGAGATAGTAACGGCCGTTGCATCCGACACGCGACGCTACTTTGGAATTCCAGATGAATGTACTGCATTTAACTGACGTCGCTTAATTGTGGTTAAGTTTTAATGAATGAGTGTGTTTACAACGTTATTATATATTTTTGTAGCCTCATATTGTAAATATTGCGTGTAGAGAGCAGAAACTTAATGCTATATACCGCACATAACTAAGTATGCAAAGGGACCCTGGGAACCTGGTGTTATTTAGACAGTTCCGTTCACTACTTTTTTTTAATTCTCGAGGGACTTGCGTGTTGAGTAAATAAAGATATAATTTAAGTGCTAAGTTCCGCCCCAAAACTCGCAATGTCTTTTGAAAGTTAGGAAAATACTGGGGAAAACAGTGCCTCAGCACAAGCTTCCCTCTGCCTACCCTTCAACGATGCATCGTGAATTCTATGAATTTTAATTCAATTTTTCATATAGAATCAAATGTTTAAATCCGGAACTAGATATAAATATAAGAAAATTCTATAACATTTTGTACTGGTTGTACGTCACGAACCACGATATATATAAACGTCTGCCGCTACAAGTTGCGAACTCATTTCAACTGTCAGCTCTACGCGTCGCGAGTTGCGTCAATTGGTAGCTACGAGCGGGATCTTGGAGTCTAGAGATGCGTAGAAGTTTGTTGTTTGTTGTCAGAAAAAAGTTAGATAATAAATTTACAATTGTATATAAAATGGAATAAAATGTTTTAGAACTGAGATTAGCTTATTCCTAGACATATATATATAAAAATATTAAATAATTCATTTCCTCGAGTGATAATCGAACCCACACCCTGCGACAAAACTAGTTATCTAATACAATATCTTATTTTATACTACAAGTCTTATAACAGGCCGAATGTTATAGGTAAGAATAATTGACGAGCTGCAATATCTTTGGTGTGTCATAAATGTCATACAACATTTGTTGTACGCAGGTGTTGAGACAAGCCGTAAAGTGAACAATTTACCTAATGTATTATTTATAATGTACTCAGAGATGTTAATAAGAGCTTAACTGACATTAAATCTAAAGCTTAAAGTAAAAAATATTGATTTTCTTGTCTATTGAGACAAAAGACTTATAGATTGTTTAATTTTAGTACATCCCGAAGTAGTTATGACTATTATTATTTTTATAGATTCACATAGTATATCCTGCACATAACAGGGTAGACAGAGGGACCCTGGGAACCTAGTGTTAAGATGCTCCATTCCTATAAATACACTTCCGTTCCACATTACTTATACACTTTATTTATAACTAATATCTTTTCATATTTAATCCATCTATCGTCAGAAATTTCAAAGCAGTCGATAAACGTCATCATACATAGCCGTATCTCATGAATATTATATGGCAGATGGCAGAGATGCGTTAATTACAATTACTTGGGTCAATTGCCACGAGCGTATTACAGGCTAGAGATGGCCAGATTGGTTCGGTCGTACGTAGTGTTAAATAGCACTAGCAGCACTGTATAGGATCAGTCTATTTCCATTGTCCACACTGTATTCCAATGTTAAGACTGTTCCCATTAAGACATTTCCGTTCCCAACTTTCCGCCAAAATAGGCAATGAAGTGTAAATATTAGTTATAGTGGCAATCGAACTATCAATCAGTCGCTCGTACGCTTCTTCCGCTGTTCCATGACTTGCGAATATTTCCAATTGTATAAATATTAATTTTAATATATTGAAAGAGTATAATTACACTTAATTATTAATTGTGAGTGAGTAAATACATTTAATTTATTATTGTATAAAATAAATATAACATGTGAAAAGTAGTTCAATTGACCGTTATTTAAAAGATATATGCTGTTTTCATTATTCTCATATTAAAACCACTACTGGTAGGTACAATTACTACTTTATTTTCGAGCAAAAAATCTAAAGTGATATATGTATATAAATTTTGTTATTGTAGTTACACGCACTTTCCCGCAAAGTACGGTAGGCAAGCACTGATCAGTTTTCAAACATTACCTACATTGTTGACCACCACTCTTTAAAAATAAAAATATAGATTCCTCTAAGTAAGAATTGAACCCACAAAAAATACTTCAAAATACTTTAAAAAATATTGCAAAACTATCGAATCTTTAACAAAAATATCAACAGGACATATTATGTACGAATACTTGTATCGAGTATTGTATTCGTAAGCGTTCCAGTTCACTCACTTTCACGCTCGGCCAATAGCTGCTTTGTTCTCTTGACATTATCTATATGTTAACGGATATACACTTTAGATAAATCTATTGAATCAAGACGTTTAGTTTACGTTGCTTTTGTAATATAAAAAGGGGATTTTAACCATTTTTATGGTTCCGTACCTCGTAAGGAATAAAGGAACCTTTCTGTCTTTCTGTCAGTCATGAGCCTTTATCTCACGGTTGGAAATAACGAGTTGCAATTCAAACCATACATTCAGGTCTACGGTCTCTTGATTTCCTGAAAAAATCATATTTCTTCTTCTTTGTCGTAACACTCTTACGTGATAAATATTAAAATCATAAACAATTTAAAATGTACCTACATCTTGTATAACAATTAAATAAAAAAGTTCACAACGAAACAAATAAAGCTATTGACATAATAAACAAGGCACGAAAAAAAATTAAAAATGGCTCGAATATATTAACAGACTATAAATCCACGGATTGCACGCGCGATGCACAGAGTAAAAAGTATCATTCCCAATAAAACCCAATGGCCGTGGGAAAACCATATTTCAATCGTCATCCAATAAAATAAATATTCAATAGATATATTTTTATTTGGAAATGGGTTTTTGTATCAACGAACAATACGGTGTTATTGACAAGCTGTACTTAAAACACGTATTTTTAAGATTATTCTTTGTTAAAAAAGAAAAAATCTGAAAAAATATTAAAATGTCTTTATAATATATGGAGCAGAGATTTTTAATAATACTACATAATAAATAATTAATGCCAGTCGTGGTGCAGGGGTACAAGGTTGTGACTGTAACGTGACGGTTGAGGGTTCGATCCCTACTCGAGGGATTGAATTATTATTTCTTAATATTTTCATTTCTTCGTTCTGGCACCATGACAAAAACCTGGCGTTGAGTTTCGTCACTCAACCCGCAATGCCTCGAAAAATTCGGCGGAAAGTGAGGAAGGGAGTGTTTTAACACTAGATCGTCTCAGCTTACCCTACTATAAGTGGGATACAGAGTGTAGCTCACTTTTTGGATTGAATTAAACAATTATTTGGCGAAAAGTTTTCAACAACAACTATAAGTCTGTATAAAAAAATAAAATAAAATAGGAAATTTAATAATTTAATTACAATTTCCAATGAAACTTGCGGTAGAGTCGAGTATCATATTAAATTTGTTACACCGCAGTACGGGCCGCGTAGTTACATTAATTAATGACCGCTGACTGAGATATGTTCTTGGTTGCTCATTATATTAATATTATTTATTTATCTATTTATTTTATTTATATCTTATCTCTATTTATCTTCTATTATCTCTATTCATCTTGAATATCCACAATAATACTATGAATAACAAAAAGGGTAAAAATAAAATATATTTCACCTAACTATCTAGTATCTCTAGAACTGAAAAACAATTTTTATATTAGCCGGTTATTCGTTTTTAGATTTTAGATTTTAAACCTAGGAAACTGAAACTCAGCGTTTTTCAGCATTATTTTAAACCAAAAACAATTTATATAAGACATCTTTCCCCGCGTAGAGTCATATTAGCATATTAATTGGCGCTACGTGTCGTGATCCGGAACGCAACAGAGCCTAGCCCACCCGACCAGCGCGAGCACTTCTACGAGCTACGAGGATTGTTTACACTCATGTACAAATCGAGGTGACGTGCCCCCTGGAAGTATAATGTATACACGTTTTATGATGAAACTTTCAGCCTTTGGAATATAGGGTTGTGTGGAAATGAAAATATTGTTTTTGAATTTCATGTATTTGTTTGTGTTTTTGTATAGTTGCGAAACAATTTGTTTGACTGACAATAAAAAAATTGTAATTATATTATAGATGAATTGTGATTTTTTTAATAAATTGTATCCTATGTGTTATTCTGATGTATAAACTATGTCTCTGTAAAGTTTTATCCAAATCTGTTCAGTAGTTTTTGCGTAACCACATATATTATTAGTAGGATTTGGTAAACAAAGCTAGGCGTTGAGTTTCAGCACTCAACACACAGCGGCCAAAAAATGGGCATTAAATGGGGTCCGCATATTAACACTAGCTTCCCTCTGCCCATCCTGCTATATGCGTGTTACAGCGTGTAGCTAAAAAAGAAAGCAGAGCAATGTTAACAATACGGAAAAGCTATCTAATTTTAAAAGAAAAATATATCTTTAAAGTGTAAAATGTCACCTACAGCGTGAGGTAATGTTTGATTTATCGTTCAGATATTTTATATAGCTAAGTGTGTTACTGCTTGTCAATGGCATATAAAATATTGGATTGTTCTTAAAGTGAACGATAGTGGCTGTTGAAATGTCTATGTATTGCGATGGTCGTGAGTTCAATACCACTTGAGGGAATATATATTTTTTAAAGTAAATAGGTTCTATTACTGACAAGTGGTGCAATGAAGAAGTTCCACCACCTTTCTCTCAATGTGCTTGCTTTGATTTCTATACGTATATAATTGTCCTGTTAAATATGTTTTTAAATATATCTTCCATATATATATATATATATATATATATATATATATAGCGATCAGTTACAGATTTTTTATAAGTATATATATGTCACATATAATACGCTTCATTATAGTTTGCTTCACTTATTAAATGAAGGCTATCATTTGTTAACTGAAGCAAAAAGCAACATCTTACTGACATATTTTCCTTTAGATTTACTATCTTATAAATATACTAGTGGACCCGAACGCGGCTACGCCCGCTTGAACTATACGAATATTTATTAAATATATTTAAGAAATTATTTTCAGTTTTCAATAGAGAGATGCGTTAAGCAAGCTCATTTTGGGTGACGTTTTCTAACAACAAACTTTGCAAATCGTTGCTTAGCAACGACGGTTGTTATTAAACATGGCGGAATAAATTACATGTCAAATTAATAAGTATTTTAATATATTGGTATATATCGAAAATAATACAAATATGAGAAAAAAAATATCCTATGTTCATCCCGACACCCTCAAGTATCTCTATATGAGTATTTTATCACAATTAAATTAGCGGTTTGGCCCTGATTGCGTAAAAGACAGACAGACAGAGTTACTTTCGAATTTATAATATAGGTATGGATAAATAGAAGTTAAGGCATTATTTTGTTCTCACAATATTCTTTTTTCTTTTCCAATCTTTTTTTGAATGAGACGAGGTGATATGTAATTGGATTTAGGTTTTATCTATACGTTTATTGTTTCTTTAACGTAGCCCTACGTGTCAGACCGACTGTCCTATCCAAAATAAGTAGGTTAGTGGTTGTCGCGTGTTTATAATATCGTGTTTTAATTACTCTTTTGTCTCTTGATTTACTAACAGTATTAAGCTTATAATGTTATTTTTGACATGAATACGGCGGCAACCCAGAAAACCTAATAATAACAAAATCGGGGCATACAGTTTGGCCTTGTAGTTTCGAAACTATCCTCTACATCCAAAATAAAATAATACTAATCTATCCATTAAAGAATACCTTATAGAAAATATTAAATGAAAACATCTTATAGAAAATAAATAAATTATAAGCATTCCATCCAAGTTGGGACCCAAAACAATAGTATGTCAGTACAGATATTTCAATGTTTGTATATATTTTAATCCTTTATATGCAAATATTTTAAAGTTTCGTTAGAGATTATTATAATACTGTTCAAAGTAAGCTAGTAAGCTTAGGTGACTTGTCGTTTATGTCTTCCTTTTGTTCGAAAATAGAGCTAAATTGAATATGACTATGCTTCTAACCTACTAAGCTTCCTGAAGTACTTAGCAAAATTAAAGCAAAAATAAAGCTTAATCTTAAAAATATTATAATGTAATCTTTTTTAAAGGAATTTATAATAAAAAAACCGGCCAAGTGCCAATTGAATTCGTCCGTCTAGGGTTCCATACCAATTTCAGTATTGTCGATAAACTTATAAAAGTTGATAAGCTCAAGTTTAAGGGCGTATGCACTCATTCTGTATAAAATGATCTACAAATATAGGTATATAACGATTTTTTCTATGAAATACCTATAAATACTCACTTCATGTCTTTCATAACTTTAGATCCAAAGGGACTTTCCTACTAAATGCAGCAAAAACTATGCGTAATAACTTGGAGGTATCTTTTCATTGCGTTGACTTGAAGAAAGAAGCTTGATTTTTCTGTGTTCTAAGGAATCGTAGATCCGAATATTTGGTCATTTCAGCTTGATTCCTCCATTTTATGTCCAGATAAATGGTCTTGACAGAGGAACAGACGGACAAGAAAGTAATCCTTTAAGTGTTCCGTTTTTCCCTTTAAGTACGGAACCCTAAAAACATATATGAACAAAAAGCTAATTAAAAATATAATATAAAATCAATACATACAATCTTTATTCACTAATTCCAAAAGTAAATACCTTCATTAGCCGGACAAAGAAAGTATATTATAAATTTTCAAGATTTGCTTAATCAAGTAACCCGTCAGCTGAGCTTTTCATAAAGTTCAGCTTAGTGTAATTAATCTCAGAGGTGACGTGACACTGAAGGCTCCACCCCCATTTGATAACTTTCAATTGCGATGGTTATGAGTTCAAATCCACTTGACTTAATATACATATTTAAAGACTCTAGATGTTTTTCCTTAATGTATCTTATTTTACAAATGATGCGAACCGATTTACTTAAAACTTTCACCAATTGCTTTATTTTAACTCAGCTTAACATCTAAAGTTTGTTTCATCAAAATCAGTTCATTAAAAAAAAGTTATCATCATTTGCATGAACTCAAGGCATGACTTTGTCTGCAAATACGTAACAAAGAATGTACAAATAATGCAAAAAATATACCTATAATAAATAATTCGCTTTAAGTTCAAAGTATATTATTATAAATATGAATATCAAATATCAATATTAGTCATATTTTTAAATTCAAAACAAAAAAAAATCCTTATAGAAATTGCAATAATGTGGGAAAAAATTAGAAGATTACAGATTAAAATAATAAAAAATATAATAGAAGTCATTCTATAATGACAGTTGTCAGTCAACCCTGTGTATGAGTGGGACTACACGGAGTGTCTTCTTAGTTCAAGCGAACAAAGCCGCGGGCGGGCCGCTAGTATCTAAAATAAAATTAAACCAATAGATAGCTAACGAATCAAAGAATCTACTGCAATAGACAAGATGACGCATCACGCGCGGCGAAGAGGTTGGGACGCCATTTTGAGGTTATTTTGGCTGCTTATCGAAATTTGCAATTAGTATAACGTTTTTAATTTTTAATCAGTAACTATCATCAAAACCGATAGGTTTTGCAATCGAATCGATAGATTGTAGTTAAAAGAATAGTATATACTAGTGACAGTGAATAAAATAAGTATAATAAAATTTATATACGTTTGGAAAGAGCTTTTCAAGAACAAGCAAATAATATTATTAAAACGCCATTTGACAGAAGCAGTCGCAAACTTTGAAGAAAGAATTCGACCGAGCGGATCAACGAAGGTGCCAATACATTTGCAGCTGGGGCTAAAATATGCAAGTAGATTTTCTTTTATATTTAATTGACACTAAATTAAAATAATCCCCTCCCTCTTTTAGCAAAATTTACTATTCTGTAAATAAATACATCTAGTTTTAATATAAAATTCTCCCGAGTCGAAATCGAACCCACACCGATCTGCATTCGATCGATATGGGATTCAGATTATGACGTAAATAACTATAGCAATAAAATATAGTTAATCTTCAAATTAAAACGTTATCGCATAATTAATTGAAAAGATGATAATGAGGGTTTGAGTTGTTTTTAATTAAATTATCAACATCGGTTCGTCCTTTAGTCGTATTTTAGGGCCACGTCACGGTAGAGAAACCTTTGTAGTCTATAGGGATATTAGTTATTTTGTAAAGAAATTTAACGAAACGAAAAATATTCAATATAATATGATAGAAGTAGAGATATTTATTATAGATGTAAGTTACATCCACCGTATAAGATGCATAGTATCAATACTTTTTTAGAAGTTGTAAAAAAATAAATAAGCATGGTTTATATGAACGTAGCGGCACAATATTCAATATTTTCATTTCCTCGCTTTGGTATGAGGCAAAGTACGGAGTTAAGTTTCGTCCCTCAACACGCAATATCTCGAAAATTTAGTGGAAAATGCGGAAAAGAGTGTCTTAATAATAGGTTCCCTCTGCCTATTCTGCTAAATGTAAAAAATAAAAATTGAACATATTTTCTTTTAGGATTACAGATTATAGACAGCTTAAGCCTCGTGAAACGTACCTAGTTATAAGATTAAATTAAATTAGCAAAAATCTATATTTTAAAAATATTAGGTTATCTGTGAAGTAGCCTTCGCCGTTGCAATTGGGTAATAACTGTTATCCAGACAAATGCGGTGCTTAGCCCGAGCATTTAATCTAGATAGAAATTATTCTAAAGTCAAAAAAAACTATAGATCGTGTTTTAGTAGGAAGAATTAAAGCACAGTTATTTTGGAATCACAGACAGACACTATATATGTAGATTTACATTTCTTCGCCTTAGAATAGATGTTTGTTCCACTTTCACACAAAAACTACTGAATGGATTTAGATGAAAACTTACATCAGAATAATAAATAAGCTACAATTTTATTAATGTAAATATTTAGTATAATCTGTTTATAATATAACAATAAATTTAAGCGGACGAAGCCGCGTCTACTTTCGTTATTTTACATATTTGGTATTTACGGTTAACTTCTCAGAAAGTAACGTTAACTGAAATGTCCATTGAAATAATATCAATATCATCGAACGACGATCGTTCACAGCACATAACGTTTCTTTCACAAAAAAAAAAGAAATACAACACTAATAGTACAAAGTACGAAAAAAAATTCCACTTCCCTTTCAGAGCAATCATGTGCTGGGTACTCTGAAGAATATTAACGAGCGTACGCTATAGAGAGTTCACTTTGCTGTTTGTTTCGGTAGGCATTGCTATTATAAAATTTTGATTTTTCAATTTTGTAACAGTACTAGCTTTTGCTTAAAGCCCCATAAGGGTGTGGCGGATGTAGATTCGATTCCCTTTCAGGGGAATGAAATAATATTTATTTTTTATTTATTCGCTCTGATAATGAGAAAAAGCGAATCCAAAATCCGGTCCTCTTAACAGTAGGTTCCCTCTATCTACCCTATTGCGTGTGGAATAAAGCGTAACTCTAAAAAAACAATATGTATTCTCAATATAAATTATTTATTAAACTAATATTCTAATTGCATAGAAAACATTCAACTTGCTTACAAACTAGGGCGATAACTTCTATATAACATAAAACGATGCAGACGAAGCCACTGAAAACAAATTTCTTTCATATTAACGCTACCAGTACAGACTGTAGAGCAACTTGGCACCATTGTGCAAATTGAAAGATATACTCAGAAAATGAATTAAACTTTGCAATTAAAACTTGCAACCGAGCTGCTTTCGCCTTTAAAACGTTGCTATAACTTAATTTAGTAAGTATAAAATATTTGATCCATCGAAGAAGAAGAAAAAGCCTAGTTTTAAAGCTGTATTACTAAAAACTGTATAGCATTAAAGTTATTAATCATTATTATGATTAATAGAATTAATGGTTATTATAATCAATATTAGGTTAGTAATCGATAGGTTAACAGTTTGATTCCTGTTTGTGAAAATGAAATATTTTCATTGCTTAGTCTGGTAAAAGCTCGGCTCTCAGTAACACTCAGCTCACATGAACGAAATGACTTAACACTAGGTTCCCAAGTATAATAAAATATATATAACCAATAACTTACTTATTTCCATTACTCAGCACTAAAACATTAGATATTCTAGTACCAATGTTATAAACAATACTAGTATGACTTTTTACTATAAAAAGAACTAAACTGGCGTCGGCCAATTTGGTGTGCTACTATAAAAGAGTCGCTAGTTCATTCAGCTTAATAATGCACAGGTCAGATGGCAATTGTTATTTTTGAGAGGCATTCACGAACATATGTGACCTGAATGCCTCGCGCAAGCCTCAATAAAGAGACTAATATAATGGCTTGTTTTTCTATTTTCTGATACATTTTTAACTATTCGTGCTGTTCGTGAAATATGGCGGTTCGGGGCTGGTTATTTGTTTTGTGTTCTTTTATTTATTTTATGTATGAATTTTAGGCTTATATTTTGTGTTTTATAAGGTTGCAAATCTCAAGATTCTTCCTACTTCTGCAAGGATCAGCACCCAGGCTATAAATAAATCCACGGACTACGTATCGTATAAACGTAATTTTACTCTTTTTTTAAATTAATATGGATAATTATAATATTGAATTGACACTAGGGCAGTCATGAAGTACGGTTTTTTTGATATCAGTCAAAATTTTATTGGAAAAGTAGGTAAACATATAATTTTGCAAATTGACAGTTTTTGGTTTGGTTAGGATCCCTTTTTGCCGATTTTCAGCTCTACGAGAGTTAACATAGTCCGTGATTGAATCTGTAAATCCTACCGTTATCGAATTACTTGTTACGATTTTGCCGTGTCACCTTTTTACCCGACTGTAAAGCTCAAAAGGAGGGTTATGTTTTTAATGTGTATATAGATAGGTTTGTGTGTTCATTTGTTTGTTCTCGTGTACCTAACTATCGAACCATTGAAAGTTTTTGATAAACGATACGCCGTCGTTCCCAGGTTTCTTCTAGCCGCTATGTGTGGAATACAGTGTGAAGCTAGCGATTTTCCTAATTGGTACATAGTACGTCTGTACATACTAAGTAATATAGAATATACTATTAACATCAAGCTGGTCTAATGTTGAAACCAGGAACTCCACTCAAATATCAGCTAAAATAATTAATAGTTCCATTCTTTTATTCCACATATATATTCCTAACAAAACGCGCACAATCGATTTAAAAAATATAATTAAAAACGCAATAACAATTTACTTTACTACTCTTAGACATAACATCCAAAATGTCTAGTTCCTCTGAGTTCTAGAATTAAGCTGTTACAAGGAAATTAACAAAAGCAGTATTTGGTATGTAAACACAAAACACTTGCACAAAGTCGCAAATTAGTTTACGAAGTAATTATGCAGGCGGGTTTCTTAATTAAATTCGGTACGAATGCCGCTGCGTTTACGGGAGTGACACTCGCGAACTAGAACTAGATTGGTATTTTGATTTTATTCGCGGTTAGCTCGCTATATATACATACCTGCCTGGAGGATTTGAATACAATGTTAAAATTGATATTTTTTTACCATATCCAATTATTTTCAATAGCTGGTCTATTGTATTTGCATATTACAACGTGATATAGGATTTATTTGTTTTTTTAGCTCCATGCTGCATCCTGAACGTAGCAGGGTAGACAGAGAGGGAATCTGAAAACCTAGTGTTAGAACACTACATTCCTTTTTAAGACATTTCCATTTCTCATTTTCCATTGGGAACTCAACCCCGCATTTTGCCTCGTTACCAGATAGAATATTTCCACTGAGTTAAAGCTATATTGAGACATGTTAAATAATAATCTTTTTTAGTTTATTTAATTTTGTTTATAAAATATTACTTAACCTTTTAAAAAGATATGAACATAATGAATATAGTAAAGTATAATATTCTCACATGCTAAATGTGATCTGCCTGGACCCTGGATTAAAAGAATAGTGGACTTCGCATGGCGTCACGTATGACCGTCTGCAATACTAGGGTGAAACGTGAGTTATATATAATGAAGCGAGTTAGAGACCTTTCGTGACCTTCACAAACAATACTAAAACAGTTCAATAGTTCAAAAAATGCTTAATTTACTTTGAAATGTTTTTTTTTTTTTTCAATATATACAATAATAGGAAATATTTTCACTAATATAGATAAGATATCTGATTTAAAGTTTATTTTCTTTTAATCGTTTGCACGTTTCATGTCAATACTCCGAACCAACTCTGTAAATGCGACAGGTTGTGGCTTCGATTCCTACTCAAGGAAACAATTAGAATTAGAGAATGGAAGTCTCTTAATGGGAGCGTGTTACTAGGTTCCCAGGTTCCCGATTCCAACCTCTGCCTGTGCTAAATTTAATTTATAAGAACGTTGAAACTTAACCATATTCAGCGTAAATGATATGTTTGGATCATATTACTCCGAGACGTAACGATAGCTAAGCACTTCGTCGAAGCTAAGAGCTAATAATGTAACAGGCAGATAGCTGTACAAGCACTCGCCTCGTAATATCCTACTTGATACCTATCCACACCTGCGTAGCGTGCCGTAAAATCTTTGCTCCAATACAAGTAAGGATTCGTATGAATATAGAGAAAATCAGCATCACGCTGTATCCCTCATGCAGCTGGAAAGACGGAGGGAACCTAGTGTTAAGACACTCCCTTTTTCATTTTTTAAAGGAAGATTTACACAGCACATTTATAGGGAAAATACTGGGAATAAATAATTTTGGAGGACATCAAAATACAGTGGGAAACTTTTGGAGGTAAATTTGATAGTTATGGATTCCATTCTCACTCCAGAATGGCGGCCCCCACGCTTGAACTGTATTTACGTGTATTTAGGGAAAACTTAATAGTTATTTTAGTATAGTTATCTCTTACTGTTATGCACTATTAATCGTAAAATCTAGTAGTTTAGAATTAGTATTATCCCATAAAAACAAACAAAAACAGAATAATTTATTCATAGAATCTATTTTACATATCAGAATATATTTATTCTAAAATATCCAAAGATTTCTGAAACTTTCAACTTAAGACTAACTTCTTGTGAATTGCACCTGCCTGTGTACAAGCATTAACGAAGATCGCGCCGTTACATCCTACATAAGTATACGAGTACGTAGACCAAAGCTGAGTCGCTGCTAACAAATTTATGTTAAACTTTAATTTTAAGTTCGTCTGAACTTAAAATGGTAATTTTGTACTCGAATTTTCTATTTATATTACATTTTTCTTTTTTTCTTCATTTTAAACTTTAACCTCGTGTATTTTTTTACTCTTGCAAAGCAGTGTTGAATGAGACTAGACAGAGGGAACCTGGAAACCTAATGGAAAATTCCATTCCCCACTTTCTTTCGAATGCTTAAGACATTTCATTTTGACTGGCAGAACTCAACACCGCGCTTTGCCTCGTTACTAGAGCGGGGAAAAAATAATAAAAAGTAACATTAAAATAGTAACGCCTACACTACTCGTATATCGAATTATAGAAAAGGTCCGTATCTTGAATAAAGACTATTAAATTTATCCTTTTCCAATTTCGATTGAATCCTTTCCGCACAGAATTTTACGGTTGTTTAAGAGAGTAATATCAACAAAATAAGGTTATTTCAGACAGATATAAAGCCGTTTTGTATTACGAGGCGGAGAGAATATTACGATTGACCAATTGTATTAAATATATGTATAGTATATTTATTGTATCGTCATATTGTTCAGTTTATTGTGAAATCGAAATTTTATAGACCGTAGTGGTGCACTGGGAGACTTGTAATGTAATAGTTGTGGGTACGATTCCCACACAGGTATATTGCATTTATAGGCTTTATAGGCAATGTGAGGAACGGATATTTTAACACTAAATTCATTAAAAACTTGAAACTGAACAACAAAAACGTTTTTTAACATTACGTTGTATCCTGCACACACGGAATAAGCAGAGGAAATCTGGGAAACTAGTGGTTTGCCACTCTTTTCCCCATTTATACACTTCCGTTGTCCACTCAACCAACAGACCGGAGACAATAATTTTTAAATCTTTTCTTCGCTCTGGTGTCGAGGCAAAGCACGGCGTTAAGTTTCGCCACTGAAACAGTGGAGAACGGAGTGTCTTAGCACTAGGTTCCCTCTGCCTACCCGGCTCTGTGCGGGATACAGCATAATGCTGATATATATTTAGATAGTGGGATTAGTACATTGACTTTATCCACCTTAATTGCTTCTCACAATGTCTAGTATTAAAATGAACGAAGTATAAGGTCGAAACACTTTTAAATATTCAAATGTAAAGACAAAGCGAATTTAGAATTACAAGAAACTTTTCAAATAATAACTTACATGTAATAAATTTCTAAAGTAATTTAAATTAATATGTCTGAGAAGTTTCTTTTTATAATTAGTGAGAAAGATATTTAGTGCTATTACATTTTTCTTATACTTATTAATATAATTGTAGTTTAATTATTAACCAATTTCAAAAAACAGAAGGTTAGCAATTTGACTGTATTTATTTTGTATGTTCACAGAAAATGGGTAACGGAGTGTCTTAACACTAACCCTGTGTGTGAAATACACATAGCTGGGTAAGCAGAAGGAACCTAATAACAATACACTCTATTCCCTATTAGTTTGAAGAAATTAATTTATATAATTTTTTGTGATTTATGAATCACACCAGTCTATTGCATTCAGTAGCTGTCCCTGTCTCATACCGCTACTGTCTCTATTTAAATATCCATACCTATATTATAAATTCGAAAGTAACTCTGTCTGTTTGTCTGTCTTTTACGCAATCAGGGCCAAACCGCTAATTTAATTGTGATAAAATACACATATAGAGATATTTGAGGGTCTCAGGATGAACATAGGATACTTTTTTTCTCATATTTGTAATATTTTCTATATATACCAATATATTAAAATACTTATTAATTTGACATGCAATTTATTCCGCCATGTTAATAACAACCGTCGCTATGCGGCCGTTGCTAAGCAACGATTTGCAAAATTTGTGTTAGAAAACGTCACCCAAAATGAGCTTGCTTATCTCTCTTGCGCATCTCTCTATTGAAAAGTGAAAATACTCAACATAAATTAATTTTTAACAAAAAGAAAAACCGACTTCTAACAACGAACTAAAAAGTGAAAAATAATTACATAAAGATTTTATAATTTTGAAGTCGGTGCCAAGTAAAAGAAACAGGCTTAGTAATTAGATATTGTAGTGAGGGTGTTGTAGCATTAGCTTGACACCGATTTCAAAATATAGGTATAATAGGTTTTTTTTTTGTTAAAAAATAATTTATTTTACGATTTTTAGTGATGGGTAGATCTTAAAATGATGCTTCTTGAACGAGTGGTGATGGTGGTCGTAGTGGTTGTCAACGAGTGGTTGTGATTGTTCTATGTAAAACTTCATTTAATTAGCTATTATTTTTGTGCAAAGTTACATTTTGGTATATTGACAAGAACATACATAAAAAGTATTCGGATGAATTCGGAATCTCCCTTTTTTGAAGTTGGTTGAAAATGAGAACATCCTCTTTTTTGAGATTGGTTGAAAAGAAATGCAAAGATCAGGAATCTCACTTCTGACATAAATTTAAAAAGTTTTTGCTTGTAACTATTACAGTATAATCAATTTTTTACCAAAAAAAAAACAAACTTTCTCAATTTTCTCCGGATCCCATAATCGTAACCTTGGTTAGGTTACGGTAACTTTCACCAAATTATCCTTGAAGTGTATCCTTTCAAATAAAAAAAGAATCATCAAAGTCGGTTAGCGCGACATTGAGTTATTTGGCTATTAGTCGCGCACATACCTAATGCAAATTTAAGACTTATGTGATTTTCTCATAGATACAATTGTCAGAAATGAACCAAACAAAAATTTGACCATTCGGGAAGCTTCACCTTTCAAATAAAAAAAAAATTCAAAATCGGTTCACCCAGTCAAAAGTTATGAGGTAACAAACATAAAATAAAAAAATTAAAAAAAAAGAAAAAAAAATACAGTCGAATTGATAACCTCCTTTTCTTACAGAAGTCGGTTAAAAATACAAAACTACCACACCTAAAAAATACCACACCTCCATTATCCTTAATATAAAATAAGAATGTTTTTTTCCAGGATTGCCTTTTACCAGGGGCAAGGCTCAAAAACGGAATAACCCTTTTGTTTTAAATAAGCCGGGTTTTAATTGCGAGCAAAATATTCTAAATTCAGAGTCGCGTCCTGTGCAGCTTATTACGAGGCTTGCGGTTATTATGAAAAACGAGATTGAGATAGGTCGACGTTGTTTTTTTTTCTTGTTATTCAAGTTTTGTCGTAATGAAAAGAAAAAAAATGAACACTGTTTTTTTAACCATTGCCGTCCACTGCTACCTAAATGTTTATGGGTTCAAATATCACCCAAGTAAATATTTATTATGTTAACTTTACTAAAACCAAAAACGAAAAGTATGAAAATGATATTATATGAGTAATAATTTTTTAAACTACTTAAACTTATTAAACTATTAGTGACCATTCGAAACTTGGTTTAAAAGAACTTTAAAAAAATGTTCTCTTAGTGTTCTCTTACACTCTTCCAGGATGGCCCAACTTACGCGTTCTAAGTTGCGTTTTTTTTACTGTGGTTTGTCCGTCTCTCAGTACCTAGTAAACAATAATGAATTACATATTTAAATTATTTTCTTAGATTTTATTTAGACATTTTTGTTGATATATTATTTTTGTGTATGTTTTAAGCCCCTCCTAGAGAAGTGTTTTAAGATTAACGTCTGCCCGTCTGTGTGTTTGTCTTTCTGTGCATCGTAGCCTCTGAATTAATGAACCCATTCTGTTCATCGCGGTGGTCAGCTACGCTTTATGCAAACCAGATTAGTAGTTTAAAAGCTACTTTGATAGAGTAATGATATTTACTAGTTAAGTCTTAACCTTCTCTATTTTCATATTTACACCATCTAACATACATCTAGTATATGAAACGTGTTTCAAATTATTTAGCTGTCCAAAACATAACTTACCTAGAACGCCCGCCCGTACCCTGAATAAGCACCACAATTATACGGGATTAGAACAAGCCGGGCCGAGATTACTTCCAGGACGAGCTCAAAGCAGAGTAAATGAGCGAATTAGTGGAACTCGTGTAGATCATTCTTTGTGGCGTTATTAACACTGCTATGGCTATTTAAATGACTTTGTGTCGTTCGTTTTAAATTACTGGTTTAATTTTTTTTTTTGTATGCATTTTTTTATTTTAGTTTCTCAGGGTAATTTAGGTTCTTTTTATAACAATGTGCTTAATAATAAAATTAGAACAGAAAAACGTAGAATATTTTTAACATAGTGCAACTCGAACTGGATGTTTCTAAGAATAATCGTTTGGCAAAAAAAAGCAGCACACAGCATGATAGGCAGTGGGAACATGGGAGCTGAGTGTTAAGGCATGCCGTTCCCATTAAGACACTTCCGTTCCCCACTTTCGGCTGAGGAGACTGGAGGCATTGTGTGTTGATTGGCGAAAGTCAGCGCCATACTTTGATTACTCCAAGAGGAGTAGAATCTACTATCTTCATCAATAATAACACAATTACATTCTATAAAATTCAATTATACCTTTTAATTAAGTATGACTAATAAATGACCAAAACACTCAAAGTACATTACGAGTACATCCCTGTAATTGTTGAATTACAAATGCTAATTTCAAAAGTTTTTAATCAGTGTTATTTTATTTATTTATTGACCCTGACTGGAAATTCGATGGTTGTGGGTTTGATTCTCACTTGGGGGAATTAATTACTTTTGATGTTATTTCTAGCACTGGAGGAAAGTAGTGTTAGGACACTCCGTTATCACACTATTAATATTATTACAATAGTAATATATTTGAAAAATATATTATAATTGGAAAAAAACACACGGATTTATTGGAAATGCATGCATTTCCGAACAGAAAATTGAACCCAAGAGACTTGCTAAGCAATCAAAGTCATTATCACTATTCTAACATAATCTCAAAAAGACTAACTTATCAACCTGGTTCCTCCTCCAGGGACCTCAACTCTTATAAAAGAAGGAATCATCTCGATTATATTAAAAGAGATAATAATTGTATTCCAAAGTTTGCGGACGAACTTTGCTATGAAAATGAAACTTTTCTAGATTAACTTATTATTACTTAAGTAAGTCTTAATCATCTGACTCCTTTGTGGATTGTCCTGCTTTTAAGTAACTATTGCACAATATTCTTACCTCCTTGTTGGATAAAGTTCTTATTACAAAGGGGGGTGTGAACTTAGCCTGTTAGTTCGCTCTATGATAGTTAACGGTGAGGAAGAACTAAATTAAAACTTTATAGCTGAAATTA
>JAEBDU010009144.1:0-23032 GCA_016802625.1 Heliconius numata | reverse complement strand
TAGGGGAGAGCGGGGCTAAAAGTTACCGAGGTAAGTTGTTCCGATGGAAATAATTTCGCGGGGAAAAGTGATAGGAATATTTAGTAAACATATAGTGAAATGCAATGTAATAGCGCACCCATGGCCAGCATATTGAACAATCCAGTGGCACCCGAAACCAATGGAATAGCACACGGGTGTCGTTGGTGCACGATTGTAAATATTTTCGCATTTGATATTTTTGGTCTGTCTCACAAATTTTAACGATTACCCTCGAGTATTTTAGTGTTTCTTTTACATATATTATCTACTATTTCGGAACACTATTTGTAAATTATTTGTGTTTTTCCCAATCTTATTTATATTAAAATTTTTTTCAACACGTGTTTTTGGGGCTAGATGTTCCCTTTTTTTGGGGCATGTTGTGACCTCGGAAAACTTTCGCTAATTCATTTGTACCCATAATGGGATGTAAATATTGTAATTTTTCATACTAAAAATATTGTAATTTAGTAACATGCGGACTTATGCTCGAAAATCAACTCGAGGTTATGTGTCATATGAGTTGATGCAAAAAGCAGCGGAGGTAGTTTTGAAAGATTGCAAGAATAAGATAAAAACTATTACCAAAGGATTACATATACATATTGAGCGCGAAAAAATAAAGCTATAAAATCTATGTTTATTATTTTGGTTTAACAAAATCAAAATAAGTTTTATTTTATATAAAATTATCTTTTACTTTTTAGTTCGTTGTTTTTCGGTTCAGTTTTTTTTGTTCAAAATTAATTCTTTTTACGATTTTAAGTGATAAGTAACCTTAAAAGGATACTTTTTAAATGAGTGTTGGTTGTGGTGGTAGTGGTTGTTAACGAGTGGCATCTGTTGTGATATGTAAAACTTGACTCAATTAGGTATTATTTTTGTGGAAACTAACATTTTGGTATATTGACAAGAAAATACATAAAAAAATATTCGGGCGAATTGGGAACCTCTCCCTTTTTTGAAGTCGGTTGAAAATGAAAACATATTTTTTGAGGTTGGTTGAAAAGAAATGCAACGATCTTACTTCTGACAATAATTTTAACCTCTATTACTGTTAAAAAAACTATATGAACGATACTGGAATAGTTACAAAACTTGTAACTATTCCAGTATAATTAAAATTTACCAAAATAAAAACAAATTTTCTCAATTTTGACTAAACTTTATAATCGGAACCTAACCAAATTTTGATCAAACTATCCTTGAAGTGTATTCTTTTAAATAAGAAAAAAATCATTGGAATCGGTTAGCGTGATATTGAGTTATTCGTCATTTTGTCGCACACATACCAATATAAATTTAATACTTATGTGATTTTCTCATAGATACCATTGTCAAAAATAGAATTTAAAAAAATTGGTTCCCACATGGGAAGGCACTACCTTTCAAATAAAAAAAATCATCAAAATCGGTTCACCTAATCAAAAGTTATGAAGTAACATTCTTACATAAAAAAAACAGTCAAATTGATAATCTTCTTTTCTTACAGAAGTCGGTTAAAAAAGATTTGCTTTTGCGCCTGGTGATTATTATGATACTGTTGATTATTCCTTAAATAAACAGGCTTTGTTCGATTATTTATTGTTTTTTATTGTGCAAATAATAGCTTTAAAAAATATGGTAACAATTTACCCCGGTCTGTTAACAACTTGCCCCAAATCGGGGTAAGTTGTTACTTTCCGACTTCAGTCACAAAAAAATTCATAATAAAAAAGTCTTACAAAGAATACCCCAAATTACTGTTTTAATTGCAAGTCTAGATATGTAAGTTCAATTTGATTATATTGTATAAATACTGAAATCAAGTATTCGTAGCAATATTTGAGGTTAAAAAAAAATCGGAACTTTTGGCCCCGCTCTCCCCTACTTTATTGCTTATTCTTACTAACGCTTACATTATACAAAGGGCGAAGATAGATTTAGTATTTACAAGACAGTATATTAATAATTTATCGTACAATCCTGATGTGTAGCTCTAATTGGATTCGTTCAATGAAGAAGAAATGACATAGTTAATAAAATAAAAAACAAAATGTAATTACATGTACCCGCATGTAACAGGTTAATCAGGGGGAGCGTAGGGTTAAGGCGTACATCTGCCCACTGTCCGCCGAATATTGGAGGCATTGCGAGTTGAGTAGCGGAACTCAACGCCGCGCTCAACAAAGAAATGAAAATATTGAATATTTCATTACCACAAGTAGGAATCGAACGCACAACCTCACAAGAACAGTCACACACTTGTGTCCATGTACAACGACTGGTCTCTAAGCATTAAATTTACACACAAATAACAAACAAATAACTTACAACATCCACACCCCTCGGCTTGAGCTCTCTCCGGAGACACGCGGCCAGGGCGTCCAGGGCAGCAAGAGATGCTGCGTGCACGCCTCGCACCGGGGCCGCCACGTGGGTTAAGATGGACGACGCTAATACCACGCGGCCACGAGCTCTACGAACCAGCGGCAGCATCACCTGTACTAGACGCGCTGGTCCTGGAATGATTATAACAATAATTATTTCATTTCTCGAAAGCTGTTCTATTAATAGAAGCATTTACTGAAATCTCGAAATATATCATATTTAAATTATATAGACTTTGATAATTTTTCATGTTTTTATTACACTCAGTGTGAGTGGGGATCGAATCTGCAACCATCGTCTTCATAGTTATGTACTGTAATACTGTAGTATGTTTGTTAATAAAAAAAAAATAAAGTATTTATATTGAAATATTTTTCTAAAAAGGCACATTTACACAGATATAAAATTTGAATAAATGTATTAATTAACTTTTTACATACATATTATGTATTTCACAGACACACTTTGCTACAGATGAGAGATGCTTATTATTCAAGTAAGCGGATATACAGCCTCACAGGTTTATTTCGACAGGCTCGGTGCCTGAATTTACTTTACTGAATAAATTTTCTTTATATCACATATTATTATGGAAAAACGCATCTGTATTGTATAAAGATAGGAAATGTTATTAAAAAATACTTAATTTAATTACTTCATATTTCTTTTTTTAGTTAAAGTGCTTTACATAACATTTAATTATTTTTATTTTAATTTACTTGTATTACATTTAACAAACTAGAAATAACAGGTTTAACGGGGAAAAACTTAAAAGTAACGACAAGAGGATTTGTATTGTATTGTATTGTAGGTAGAACCTTGTAAAAATAAATACTTGTCTAGATATTGTTCTGCTCCGCGCATACAACTGCTTTGTTTTGAATGTCTTGACCTTAGGAATATGCAATTTTTCAAAATTGATTTTTATATTCTGTATGAATTAAATTGAATAATAATGAACGAGAAGTAAAAGTCTAGCAAGTAGATAGATATACAACTCGAAGTTGTAAATTGATTACGAGTATCGGACACGAAACTTTGAAATTGATTTTGTTCGGATACGAGTACTTTGACACCAACAGCAAAAAGAATGTTTATAAACTCTCAATATATTTATAAAATTTATGTTTATTTCTCTTTGTAATGATATTTTTTTTTTCAGTTTCACCTGTCACCAGGATATACCTTCACCTATATATATAAAGGAGTGTCTTAACACTAGGTTCCCTCTGCCTACCCTGCTGTGTGCGGGATACAACGTGAAGATGTTTTTTTTAGTAGATATAGATTCATATGAATTCAAAATAATTGACAATAATCATATTTTATATTTTTAAATTACAAAAATATATTATCAGTATTATATAGCTTTGTAAATGTATTTTATAGGTAATTGGGCAGTACTACCTAATAGATTAAAATATTGAAAGTTGATCTTCTTTCGGAGGAGAAATGCACAAACACACCATATATATATATACAATTGTTCATCTTAAAACTTGACAACTAGCGTCATCTTTCAGTGAAACAAAAAATCTATGCCATTACAGCCATCTTACGGTAAAATAAAGTAGCTTCTGTAAAAACTCACCTAAAAGGTTTACGTCCATAGCTCGACGTATTACAGAAAAGGGAACCCATTCTAATTCCCCGAGAGCACACCACGACTCGCAATTGACGATCGCCCACAGACCTTGAGCGCCCTCTGGCAGATGATCAACGATGTACAGAGATGCCGACAGAATCTGGAAAACAAGCTTACGTCATAGTTATATTGAAACGTGGAATGAGGTCGCTAAACGTAATGTTTATACACTTTCCAAATTAAATTTATAACAAACGTCACTGATGCCATTAATTTCATCTCTACATTCTAATTCTTTTGTTTGACCTTTTTTTTAAATTAAAACATACTTGTTGTTCTACTTTTATATTATCTATGAAATATAAAAATATTTTAGTATAATAGTGGTAGAAAATATGAGGTACTTAATATTTTACTATTATTTTGTATTTTTCGTTTATATAACACAATTATATTATTATACTATCTATAAATATTTTTATTAAATCTACGTTTCCGTTAAAACATACACCTAAAATTACCCAATTTTTATAATATACATCAAGATTTTTCGCTACAATTCTTTTATTTAGCCTGAAAAAAAAAATCCAATAATTATAGCATTTTCTTTTGACCTACCTACCTTACCTTATTATTTGCGTTACAACATGAAATTGTTAGCTGCGAGCGATACAAGTACAATATTCGTTCCGAAGACTTTATTAGACTTTGTTAATAATCTCGTTAACCTTAATAATATTTGTCTATAAATTATGGAAGCTTACAAGCTTAGTCGCTAGGGATGATGGCCGCGTTGGTGTTACTCACAATGTGTTTAATACAATGTAATGTAATATAAGTGACATAAATTAAAATTGTTATTTTGTATAATAATTATTATTCTATGATTTAATGGTACATACATATCAAATGAATCAAATATTTTAGACACGTAATCTGACCCCATTATGAAATAGACGGAGCGAGTGCTAATTATAGCTTTTTAACATTTAAATTAAACTATTTAACCGGATTAATCGTGTATATTTAGTACTTATTATACATTTTTGGGTAATATAATAATAGCGAACATCAAAGATTATAAGGTATTTTAATTTCTTCGCTGTGGTATCGGGGTAAAGCGGCGTTGAATACCGCCACTCAACAGTATTCGGCAGAAAGTATCCTAATGGGAATGGAATGTCATAACACTAGGTTGCCTACACTGCTCTGTGCGGGATACAACGTGAATCTAAAAAAACATATAGGCATTTACTAACACTTCTACATATATATAAAAGGACTTGTCCTCACTGACTGAGGTAAGACGCGCGCACAGCCGTAACCGCTGTGCGTAGAAACGTGGAATTTGGACAGATGTTTACTTTTGTAATCTGGACATCCACTAAGAAGGGATTTTGAAAAATTTTAACCCTAAAGGGGTGAAATAGGGGTTGAAAGTTTGTATGGATTTTCTTGTAAATCGGCACCGATTTTTATAAAATTTGAAATTTAGATTTTTAAAAGTATTTCATTGAATACGTGTTTCATCGTTTTCTAGAATTCACCCCCTAAGGGTGCAAATAAGGGGTTGAAAGTTTGTATAGGTTTTTGTAAAATCGTCACCAATTTTTATAAAATTTGAAATTCAGACTCTTAAACGTATATAATTAAACACATGTTTCATGGTTTTCTAGAATTCACCCCCTAAGGGTGCAAATAAGAGGTTGAAAGTTTGTATGGGAAAATTCTTAAATCGCCACAGATTTTTATAAAATTTGATATTTAGACTCTTAAAAATATTTAATTGAACATATATTTCATGGTTTTCTAGAATTTACCCCCTAAGGGTGCAAATAAGGGGTTGAAAATTTGTATGGAAAAATCTTTAAATCACCACCGATTTTTATAAAATTTGAAATATAGACTCTTAAAAATATTTTATTGAACACATGTTTCATGGGTTATTAGAATTCACCCTTAAATACGCAAGCGAAGCTGCGCGCGTCCGCTAGTATAGTATATATTTAGTACAAAGCATAAACGAACACGTCTTTAAGATAATGTTTAAATATAAAGGAATCGAACCTATGAGACTAAGCTTATTAAGCTCACTTAACACTGAGCCAACAAGATCGATAAATTTAGAATAACTTACAGTATTTGCTGACTGATATTTAAATGGACATCGATGATTTATATTTAGATTATATTAAATTAAGAATAGAATTTTTATTTATACTTTATTAGGCCAATAATTCTTGTGCTATTAGCGTTTGGATCTAAATGTAGCTATTATTGGAAACGTAAATGTTTGTCATACTCTAGGCAAGACAACACTGAATTAGATTTGCAAATGTAATACAGATATTTCTATTGAATACGAAATATTATGAACAAAAATAGAAAAGAAATACATAGGACATAATATTTTAAAAGCCAATGTATATTATGAACTGAACTTTGCAAAAATTTCACAAGCTCAAATTAAATTAAAGGTAGGTAACACACGGAAATAAAATAACGAGCACAAATTGGTTACATGAAATTTAATAGAAACATATCCATGGTTCATTTAACAAGGTTTTATAAATGTTTTATATATTTTAAAAAAGAAAATACCTCGATGTTAATACACTGTGAGTTAGAATTGTAGTATTTTCTATTTTTAGAATGATAATTCCACGCATAGCAGAGTAGACAGTAGAAACCTAGTGTTAAGACATTCCGTTCCCCACTTTCCGCTGATATATCGAGGCATTGCGGGTTGAGTGGCGGAACTCAACGCCGTGGTAAGGCTTGTTACCAAACCGAAGAAAAAAAATATTCATATAGAATAATTCATTCTACCAAGTGGGAATTGAACCCATAACCGTCCCGTTTAAAATTACACGCTTGTTCGTCTACGTCGTCGGTTGATTAAATATTATTTTTATTTCATTTTCAAGTAAGTACTTACGTGGAGCAAGCAACAGCGTGATATATAAGTATAAATAAATATTGCCCCGAGTCGGATCTGTGCGTATTATTTATATGTGAGTAGAAAATTATCGAAAGCGTAGTTAGCTTTTGTTGTGAGAGGTTTCATGGACTTCTTTTTAACCCGACTGCGCGACGCAAAGGAGGGTAATTTGTTTTTGAGTCCATGTCGATATTTCTATGTGATGATTCTTACGTCAATCGATTGGTCTTAACCTTGTGAATATCACTAAACACATCACACCGATGAATGGAGGTTCAAATCCCCAGAATATTTACTTTCTCGAGGAAATAATAAGATGTGAATAGAAAATGTTTTTGTCTTATAAGGAAGCTCATAAATCCTACCAATAATTCCGACTGCATAAAACGAAACAAAAAACAAGCACAGGAAAGCTTATTAAAATGCATTAGTGAAAATTAGCTCTAAATCAGTTAAGCCGCCTACAGTCCTGAAAACGGCAAGGAACTCGTAGTGGACAAATACTACCTACTCGCACTTGCCCGATTTAGTTTAAAGTTATAAGATTATACTCGTATACCTGAGTTTCTGACGTTATGTCAAGCTGAAGCGTGTGCAGTCTGCCCGAACAGTCTTCTTTCAGCATATCAGCATCAATATTCCCGGCTTTATTTTGAAAGCCCGCAAACACATGGTATCCTAAGTCGTCGAGCCTTCGGGCCAGAGCGTTTCCTATTACATTGTCGCATCCTGTCACCAACACAGCTTTGCCAGCTGCTGTTACCTGCCGGAGACATTATGGATATTTTAAATAATTAATATAAAAACTATAATATATAAAAAGGTAGTTCTTAAAATTTAATTTTTATTTTGCTTCTTTATTGTTTTTCTGAGTAAGCATATACTGTAACTTGTACTAGTCATACTCTAGTTTTTTACTTTTTGGGATTTTTGATTTAGGTTTGGTTATAAGTAGGTAGGTATATATCAATAAAAATGTGCAATCTTATAAAAGACCGTTAGATCATTTTTTTTTTGTTCATACAAACAAAAAATATCTAATATAATTATTGAGCGATTAGGCATTTTCGAATTGATCTAAATTATATTACACAGTGAATGAAATTTATACTATAGGATCGGGCGAGTGACGAAATAAAGTTTTCGTTGAAAATAGACGCCGACAGGTTGATTGATGTCGGTTATAATAACTGCTGAGTGAATATTTTATTCATTTGGAAGTAGTTCCAGCCATGCGTGACGTGATGACGTTCAAGGTAACTATTTTAGGGTTGCCTAATCGTTAATTCTTAATTCCACCTTCCTCTCACTGTTTCCAGTCACGCACTAATAAAAGCGACATTTGCATACAATGTAATATGTTTACTTATGATTACTTTTAATTATGTCACATGTACTATATAAATTAAGGTAAATAGATATTATTTAATTGCATAGAAAGTCTTTTTAAGAGATGCAATAGAACGGAATACATGAACAATATAGAAAGCTAGATAAAAGTCATAAAACCGTCAGCGTATAAAGGATATTTCATAAAATAAGAGATTTTATAGAAAATACACCTTGAAAGTGATTTTATTGTCTTAAAGCTATTTCAGGAACTATAATAAATATAACTTGGACTTAAAAATATAAAAACTTCCGATGTCTCGGTAAAATTCTCTCAAAAACCCTCTTTATGATAGAGAAATATTTGGTATGGCTATAATGGTAGGCCAGAAAGGACTCTCCTAATTTTAGTTTTTTATAAACTACTGCAGAATGTTCAATAACTGGCAATGTATGTAAATATATATTTTGTGTAATATTATAAAAGCCTATAAAAAGCCTATAAAACCCTATAAAGGATTATTAATTCAGAAAGTACTCTTTGGACACATCACACTTATAAATGTTAGAAATAAATGAAAAAGATTTAAAATATATATTTAGGTGTCTATTTTGCGAAAACGACCGTTAACCTATTTTTAAATTGGACTTTCCAATAGAGTGGATGACGCAAGTGTATGTACCGAGATTGGCAACACACACTGCAAACGCTACCTACGACTCCTACGAGTACACACGTCTTCAATTGAATCGACAAATTATTTGTTATTTATTGATTAAAACCTCACCTCGCCCGCCTAGTTACAGTTATAATACGTCAATTAAATAATCTATATATATAAAATCGAAAAATCACTCACTCATCACGAAATCTCAGAAACTACAAGTGCTAGGAATCCCAAATTTTGCATAGGAGTTACTTATAGGACGTAGGTGCTCGCTAAGACGGGAATTTGCAATATTCGACTTCTAAGGGGTTGTTGGGGTCGAAAGTTTGTATGAAACTTCGTTACTACAAATGCTAGGAGTCTCAAATTTTGCATAGACGTCACTATGACGTAGTCATGGAGATAGAAATTAATAATAACATAGTTCACGCGGGTGAAACCGTGAGCGGGCCGCTAGTTATTATATTTTGTACTTACTACTAAGAAAGTTAAAAATCAGCTTCACGCTGTATCAGCAGGGTAGGCAGAGGGACAAGTTAAGACACTCCGTTCAACACTTTCCGCCGAATGCTGGAGGTATTGTGTGTTGAGTGGCGGACACCAGAGCGAAGAAATTGAAATATAAATTAAACAAATATTTGTTTAATATATATTTTTGTTCAATTTTTTTACGCTTTCTATATAGAAAGGATAAGATAATAGAAATATAAATTTAAACAAATATTCAACAAAGTTTTAGCTACCAAATGAAATTTACTCACAAAAATATTATTGTTTTTATTGTTTTTTTTAAACAGTTTATCTGAAGATACTATAGAAAAAATAAAATAAAACAAAGGCAATAAAAATTACGCACCTAATGTGTTCCATCATTTATTATTTTTCAATGAACGCGTGTTAAGCTGTCAATCACTCACCCTCACCCTTATCACTTTAAATGAAAACAAACTTAGCGTTTAAATAAAATTACCCATTATTAGTCTTGTTCTTGTTTAACATTTAAATATTTATTATTTATAATAAACTAGTTCTAAAATGAAAAATATTTTTAAATATTATATGAAATATACTATTACTATATACATATAAACTGTTAGATAATTACTAAGTTACAAAATAATTGGTTTCTACAATATTTGTTAGAAATAAAATTAAGTATTTCAGTGATGTTTTCACGACAGCTTAAATTAAGACTACTCATTTAGAAACATGCACTTTAGATATGTTGAAATTAATCTTATTTAAAAAATACTCAGACAGAAAAACTGTTTATCTTAAGTACCTCTTTAAATACGTAATTTAATTAAAATATTTTAAAATTATAACTATAATGTTTTTAAAACTTAAAATTTCAACGCATACCTCATATATTTACATGTTTTTAATTTTTATATTAACATACATATTATAGGCTTGGCGTGTACAGTAAGAAATCAGATATATTCTGTACATTTATAAGCCTGGCCAATTTACCTTTTAATTTAGTAAAATATCCATTTATTTTATTAAACTCACAGAGCCGCTCCCTCTGGGGATTCGCGACCTTATTTGGGATCTTTTGGTATATAATTACTCGCGGGGCAACGCCCATGTAAAACAATGATATAACGTATCTAGTACTATTAAGATTTCTTCATGAAAACTATTTAGTTGGTAAAGACTAAAGCAAAACTAAAGCATTAGAAAAATAAAGAACCATATATAAATTTTATTACAATGTTTATTTTCCATCTCTATGATATTAATCCAATATTTTTTTTTTAATATTTAATTAATCAAAAAGGTTTGTTTTTATTTTATGTTACATCTTATAATATTTTTCTTTTAGTAGAATGACATATTGAATGTTACCATTCTCTACTTTCCGCTCTGATGCGCTAGTTACGAAACTAAACGTTTATATAACGTTTAGATAACTTCACCATAGAAACTATTATACCATAAAAAATCCCAAAGTGGATTGGTACCCACAATTGATGAAAATTTCATACTTTCTACTTTTTTCTATAATATACTGTCGTTTTTCACATTTAACATAATATATTACAAAGAATAACTTGTTCATATTTAAGACATATTTTTTTAACACCATCTACGTCTAAACTTTTCCAATTCATAGAAGATATTTTAAAAACAAAAGATACAAAAGATGAGTTTTGCATATTATCATGATCTAATGGTTATTGCTGTCATGCATTTAAAAGTTCTTAACTACAATAAATCGTGCAACGCGCAGTGTATACTGTGAACACAGCTGCGAGCACAAGTTTGTAATTACATAGTACTATTCTGACTTTAAATAAGAAAAGCTCTAATTTCACTAATATTTTGCACAATAAGACACTAACGTTGCCTCAGACGACTATATTTAATTGAATTTCAGTGAGAAGGTTCGTAATTTATATACATACAAGTTAAGTTACGTAAAACATCTACCTCCTATTTCTATGATGGAATAAGGCCCCTGATGCGGCTATAAAATTGTTTATAGACTGGTAATGGAAAATTCGCTACAAGAGTCACTTCAGCTTATGCGCGCTTATGAAATGGATTTTGATAAAATGAAAATGTTTATGTCCATTTTCAGTTGTTTCGTAATTTTCATATTATAAATTGAATACATTGGTTCTTATTTAACTTAGCTTAACACGTTCTTACAATGTTACTAATAAATTGTTCTTTTTTCAAATTTCATGTCCTAGGTAATCGATTGTTCTCGAATAAAATAAACGAACATCGAATAAACTTCTCCTTAATGTTTATGTGTATAACTATGGATTTTATCAAATATATTATACAATTACATATACATGTAACATGAAAATAAATCATACATTACAAATGTTTACAATATTTTGTAACTTTGTCGATATTATTTACGACGATGACTTGAGTGAATTCGAACAAATATTTGTGCGTATATATTACAGTATTACTGAACTCATAAAGCTATTGAATATTAAAGCGAGTTACATTAGGTTAATATGCTCGCAGTTCCAATTCGGTCCGTCTCCTCCCGCACCACGTGTGGGCGTTCCGGCGCCTTTTAGTTTTCGTATATTACAAATGATTGAAAACTCACTAACTTATTCATTTTATAAGAACTTATAATATTTGTACAATATAAAATCGTTATATTAATCTACAATTCAGCATTTTAAAATTAAATTATATAAAAACACCTATAAAATGCCATATCTACGATATGCAATGCTGATATCTAAGAACAATGAAAGAATACTTTAATATTCTATTTAAATTATGAAACAACTTAACATTAAACGTCTGGTTTTTCTCTAAAGCTGTTGTTTAAAGTTCAAAAGATTTCTAGATCGTTGTTTGGATAGGAACTTTGCGGTTTTAAATTATTCATACAAATATCTTAGATATATATTTTTTGAGTTATATTCAAGCAATATATAAATATAAGCAATGTGCAGAAAACATTAAGTTGAACGAGGTCAGCTTGTTTGTCAGGCGGGGTTGTGTACGTTATAAAGTGGACCCAAAATAGATAATCACTTGAAAAGCGAGCACTAATATTAAAGTGTTTACGGGCTACAGTGTCGCATGTACGTAGGCTGTATGAGCATACGTCCAAAACTCGAGTAGCTATTGTTATGTGCTACCTCATTTACCATCATGCAAATTAGTACTCAGCTCGTCCTATTTGTAAATTAAGGTAATTGATACCGCTAGTGTTAAGACACTCCGCTTCCCACTTTCCGCCGAAATCTACTATATATATTTATAAAATTCGTAGAATGTATGTTTAATGAAAAAAGTTGAAAGCCTTTGATTTATGTAGAGGTATTTGATTGCATATAGTTTTTTGTCCAAATATCCATTGCCCGAAGCTAGTTATAAAAACTAACTCATTCTATGACATTAGTTGTGATTCACTAGAATTTACTTAAGATTTTTTTTATACCAAATTAAATAATATATTAGTTACAACAACATAATTTACGGAAAGTAATTGCTATAAAGCTATAACCAAATGTGTCGAATTAACGTTCTTATTAAATAATAAATGACACAGTTAAGGCGAAATCCATCCTATGTTTTGGCTCACCCTCGTGCGTATATTGCGGGCACTATAACATAGCTTACTCAATGCATTTACGCCTACGCTTGTAGAATAGTTTTATTCGCTGTGTTATGACTTCCAACTCCATTTTATATCTGGTCGTAAAGGTTCCCTTATGACTTTTATTATTTCATATCACAGATATTGGCCTTAATTTCTTTGATATGGTAAATGTGTCATTAGTTTAACCATTGATTGTATCTCTTATTCTTGAAAATAAAGGTTTTTATCTGTTTATCGTCTTGGTACGGTCGTCCCACGCATTTGTGACTCAGCACAAGTTCTATGGAGAATGAGTGGGTTGCTTGAATGTCAAAAATTCATAGTTACTTTTCAAATTGGCGCCGTTGATCTCTCCTTTGTAAATATCTCGTCTTTGTAAGTTTGTTCTGTTGGATATCTGTATTGTAATCGATTCTACTGTATTATTACTCATCCGAGCTATAACGTAATAGTATTTTTCTGCTAAACTTAAGTGATTATTCATTTACTAAATGTAACTTATGTGACATATGTAGCTCACCAGAAATATATGCATTTGTGGTCATACTTACAATTAAAATGTACCAATTAATAGGTACGGTTAAGTTATAACTTAACCATAATGAAAACTAATCGCTATTGTAAGGTAATTTATGAAATATAATATATAATTTATTTGCCATAAGTTTTTTCTCCACGCAATTTATACCGTATATAGCAAGGTAGGTATAGATTCACCCCAATTTGAGACGCTGTGTGTTAAGTGGCAGAACTCAACGCCGTGCTTTGCTTTACGAGAACAAGAAATAAAAATAATTAATTCTCCCTACAGGAGCTTAAATTCACAATCAATGGACTCGATGTTTAGAATCAGTCCCTCTGTACCACGTTGGCCTTAGTTTAATTGCAATTTAGTGATGTTTCTAATTAACTTGGCAGTTTTTCGCTGTATCTGCACTAAGACATTTAAATTCACCTATACATATATTACATCGTGAAAGTTTTTCTCCTTCCTAAAACTGTATAGCTATTAATATATCCCTATATTTACTACATAGATATATTTATATTATAAAGATCTTAATGGAAAATTCTTCTAAGAAACTCGTCATTACTTAAGTTAAAAATAGACATTTCAAATATAGTTTATTTAGTTTAACGGTATTACATTACAAACAACATGGCGGCTTATTTAATTAATTTGTAGTTCTAAGGTAACAAATGGCTTCCATATAAGATAAAATATAGCATTATAGGGAACCGAGACGCGGTATTAAGAGACGAGGTATGTATTTATCCGTAAATTAACCACGAAATTAATTAATACCCAACAGTACAATTATCGGGACTAAATTTACATTAAGGACTTACGTTAATACGTTATCCTATACCTACTGGAACTATTTGCTCTACAAAATATTAAATAAAATCAGCTTCACGCTGTATCCCGCACTCAGCAGAGTAAGCAGAGGGAACCTATTGTTAAGACACTCCGTTCCTCATTTTCTGCCGAATTCTGGAGGCATTGTGTGTTGAGTGGCAGAACTCGCTTTGTCTCGACACCAGAGCGAAGAAATCGAAATATAAACGTAAATAAATATTTCACTTCCTCCAGTGTGGATCGAACACACTACCGTCGCGTTACAGTCACATCCTTGTGCCGCTGCACCACGACGGCCTCAACAATATATTATTTTATTGTATTTCTTTATTTAAGAATTAAAAATGTTCAATGTCCCGTGTCAAATCTTTTTCATTCAATGAATTTGTTCATTAACCGATTTTAAACAGATTTTAGAGAACAAAAGCAGCTTTTTATTTGAACGGTCCGATCTACACAAACTTTTTATTTGTTTAAGTCTTTTTATATAGATACCGTGATTCAGTGTTGGTATTTTAGAATGTCACTCGCCTAGCAATATTTTTCACAATATTCGAAGTCAAATGGAATAACCAATAACCAAAGTTTTACGATCTCCCTGTGTTGCCCATTTCATATATATCTAAATATATAAATTTATATCAAATGGGATTTATATATGTTTTAAAAAAAGCTTTTATGTGGGTAGTCGTGATTGCAAATGTGGGTGGTTTCTTCCGGACGATAAAATGGGATTCTCAGAAATTAAGAATGCTTCCTTGACCTTTAAAATCTACAATTAGTAGAATTTTAATAGAAATGTAGTAACAAAGGGACGATATTAGATAATATGTCAGTATTAATAATATTGCGGAAATATTATTTTAAGTAAATAAAAGAATAAAAAGTTTTTCAATTTTAGTTATGAACTATGTATAAGGGAATCCCGTTAAATTTATATTTTCATAAGTTGCTGAAACTAAGAAAGCATAATAAGTATATCCGTAACGCTTTCTGTATATTCTATTTAGAAAATATATTCTCTTAATCGTTGCTTATACTTACAAGGCAATGGACGCAGGCTTGTGACTGTAAGCTGTGACAGGTTTGGGGTGGATTCCCACTTGAGGAAATGAAATATTTAATATCGCTTCGCTCTGGTGTTGGATTCCATCACTCAACACGGAATACCTCTAGAATTCGGCGGAAAAGGGAAATGGAGTGCCTTAACACAAGGTTCCTTCTGCCTACCCTGCTGTGTGAGGGAAACAGCGTGAAGCTAAAACTTAACCGTTGCTGATACATACCTGAAGGTTGTGGTAAAACCAGAGTGATCCAGTGACGGAGATCGCAAACCAGAGGAAGAGTGTGAATACGGATATTTGACTGATATGTAGAGCGTTGAGCAACGCCGACAGGACCACGGCTAGAGCGTGGCATAGCACAATTGGTAGTGCACACCGGTCTATAATGTCCCATGGCACTTCCTGTAAACGTATTAACAGTTACTATTTGCTTTAAGTTCAAATATTCAAACATTTTTTTTTTTAATTAAATTGAAAAACAAATCTAATTAAATCGTATTTAAATGTGTCGCGATTATACTTAAATAATAAATACGCCTTTTTAACCGACTTCTGTAAGAAAAGGAGGTTATCAATTCGACTGTATTTTTATAATTAAGAAAAAACTTTTTTCTATAAATTTTGATATATCATAACAATGTAATATTTAATTTAATTTAAATCAAATAAAAATACAAACGTAATATAAATAATTCATATAAAAAAATCAATATAAATTAAACTGAAAGTTACATAAGACTAGCAACAGCGTGCTATGTTTTATCTTATACCTAGTATAGGACTAACAAAGTAGATGATCTAAACTTCTATAAATATACTGGGAAAAGTTAGTATACTCAGTAGTGAGAAAAAGTTCGCAACGGTCATCAGTAGCTGCTTAAAAATACTTTGCATAAAAAGTTTATGAAAAAAACTAACGAAACAGTATCATATGAAAATCTAAAATTACCTATTTATTTTTAAACTCATGTCAAGCACGACAGCCATTTTAGTTTGTTTTACTGATCGAGATTGTAAAATATATATACTTATATACATTTAGAAAAAAAACGTTATTTTCCTTTATTACTTTCTGTAGTTTTTATTTAAAGAAAGATTATTTATGGCATAGTCATTTTTATATTATTATTAAATAATAATGTTGTGGTTACTTGTGACGTAGACTGTGGATTTTTGATGAGTGATCCTCGCCTAGCCGAGGGTCGGCGGTGCATGGAGGGCGCGGTGATAGAGGCGCGGCGGGTGACGTCGCCCGCGGCCATTGCTGCTCAGTTCTGCACCAACAGGAAATCATTGTAGTTGACCTTGCAAAACTTATAAAAAGGAGTTCTTTTTATTGCTTTAATTAAATTAGTTTAGGTTTAAGAACAAAAAGAGATTAATTATAGATAGAAATACATAGTACATGCAACAAAAATAGAATTTAACATTCGATGTTCGAAATTTGTATTTGAAATCTACTTATATCAAAATATATTTGCAAGAGACAAGTACAAGATTGTTTTTATATTTTGGCTTTAAAAGTCTAAAAAAATCTAAATTTATTATTTTACTATTTATTATTAAAATAATTTCAAATTTCAACCGTAGCCCGAAGTAAATTCACCTTGATCTATATTTAGTGAAACGTCCAGTTGTGCGTTCATGTAACCATTAAAATCGTACATAGATAAAATTTTAATTGGGGTTAGAATCCATTATTGGAGTTCAATATGCATATTTAAGTTATATAATTTTTTGACCACAGTGTAGTAGAATATAATAAGTTATAAGCAAAAAATCATTTTTAGAAAAAGCTTTTATTTAAAAGTCCTAAAAAGGAGAAAATAAAATTTGTCTTTTAAATTTTAACTATCAACTCATAACCTCATTGTACACAATTTATATGATCATAAAAGCTTGTCGCGCGATTTACTTGTGGAACTAAACTAGTGCTAATTTAATTATGTAAAATTTGCTAAGTTTCAATTTTTAAAGTTTGAATTTAATTAAATATTGATTAACGCGACAAGCTTTTATGATCATATATATTGTGTACAATGAGGTTATGAGTTGATAGTTAAAATTTAAAAGACAAATTTTATTTTCTCCTTTTTAGGACTTTTAAATAAAAGCTTTTTCTAAAAATGATTTTTTGCTTATAATTTATTTTTTACTTTTTAGTTACCACTATCTAGGTTTCTCACACTAGAGACATGTACCACGATTCCGCTTCTATGGTTAGGAATGCTGTTGGCGACACTAGACCCTTCCCGATTACAGTGGGGGTTCACCAGGGCTCGACTCTTAGTCCGTTCTTATTCAATGTAGTGCGGCCTCCATGGCTGATGATGTATGCCGACGACATAGCACTCATTGACGAGAACCGACTGACGCTGGAGCGTAAAGTGAACCTCTGGAAAGGTACGCTTGAGAACGGCGGTCTTAAACTAAATGTGTCGAAGACCGAGTACATGGCCTGCGGGAGCCCGGACTCGAGCACGATCCTTATAGGTCCTGAACCAGCCGTTAAGTCAGAAAAGTTCAGGTACCTTGGATCCGTTATGCACGAGTCTGGAGGCATCGATCACGATGTCCATGGCCGGATAAGTTGGCCAGCACTATCTCGGCACACTCAGGAGCTTCACGTCACGGAAATGAAGATGCTGAGGTGGATGTGCGGCGTAACGCGGTCTGACCGCATACGCAACACATTCGTTCGAGGTAGTCTTGGGGTCCGTGACGTAGCGGATAAGCTCCAAGAGCGCCGCCTGAGATGGTTTGGCCACGTTATGCGCCGGTTTAAGAACTATGTCGGATGCAAGTGCCTTGCTATATCAGTTTCTGGAGTGAGACCTCCTGGACGTCCAAGGAAGCGTTGGTTGGATGTCGTAATGCCGGATATGAGAGCCAATGGTCTAACCACCGAGGACGCAAAAGACTGCGCAAAGTGGAGTAGGTTGAGTAGGAAGGCAGACCCTGGCAATAGCCGGGATTAATGCCAGGAGGAAGAAGGTTTCTCACACTAGATGTCATATTATTTTTCTAATTATTCTCGACAAGCCCTTTCATTTGATACTCGTATTGCAGATGTGCATAAATAATAACTATTCCGCCATCTTAGATGTTCCGCTATATTGGATTAGGAAAACGTCACATTTTTCGAGTTACTCTCAACGAGCCCTTTCAATAGATATTCATATTGTAGACGTAGACTAAAATTAACTATTCGGCTATCTTGGATGAAGTCACATATTTTATCGTGCATTGTCATCCAAAGTAAACGTGTATACAAAATTTCAGCTCAATCGGTTGACGATATCTACTTCAAAATTGAGCTCTAAGATTTCACCCGAACCCACATACATACATTGCAAGTTAAATAAAAGCTTTTAAAAATAGGGCTTCAGATATTTTCAGCAAGAAAAAATATTATTAATTCATAATTAAATAAGTTTAGAGTATTATATTTTTCTGGGTTTAATATGTTAGCAAAATATCTTGAACAAATAAATGCTAAAAGACGAAGAATATAGAAATCAACTTATTGACCACATTTGAATAGTCAATATAAGATTTTAGACTATGCTGCTGGAAAAAAAAGTTGGAAATAATCCTTCAACACTTGTATCGATTTGTGTATCGATCTATCAAACAGCCTGTATATGTGCAACCTAGTAACCGATATAAATACCTCTAAGATAAATATCACACTATATATATTGTTTTTTGACATGGTACTAAAACAATAAGAACAGGGAAATTCATTACATATTAATCTCGTTCGACCAGAGGCTACCCAATAACTGCATAGAAATCAGAATCCCGCCCTGAAGCAGTACAATGTTAGTTTAAACTTATAATAATACGAAGCGCTGTACATAAGATAAATAAGTTTTGGATATTATGCTTAACTTATCATGCATTTTCTTCATGATTATCAGCTTCACGCTGTCTCCGGTCTTCACTTTCCCCCGAATTCTGGAGGCATTGCGTGTTGAGTGGAGGAACTCAACGTCGCGCTTTGCGTACCAGAGCGAAGAAATGAAAATATAAATTTCAATAAATATTGAATTTCCTCGAATGGGAATCGAACTCACAACCAGTCGCATTTACAGTCACACTTAGTGCCCCAGCGCCACGACTGGCCGTCTGTGACTTCGTAAATAGAAAATGCACTCGGTATAAATGTCGCGGACCGTTTTGACCGCAGCTAACGTATGTTTATTTTTATACAAAGAACGTCCGAACGACCCGAAACTCCATCTCGAAACATTAATATAATTTTTAATAGACATCCCGCGAATGCCGTCACTTTTGTAAATGATATAATAATTTCCACGAGTCCCCGAGCCAATATTGGATGTTGCCTAATAAATATTGACGTAGGAAATAAAGCGGATGTTTTCTTTGGATTAAATCTGTCTGACATTCGCATTTACAATTTTTTTTGGTCTTTCATTACATCGTATGTACAAATAATCTATATCTATAATATGTGTTTGTACATTAAATATTTTTACAAAAAAAAAAAACATTTTTGGGTGATGACAGAAGAATCGGGACTAGACTTTTCGAATAAAAAAAGTGTAGTCCACAACTCCATTTACGTGGACTATAAAATTGGAATCCCCATTTCTTCCCATTCCTGCAGAAACTACGACATATCCTCTCTATTAGTATTCCCCTACGATCACTGTGGAAGCATACATACCAAAATTCAGGCTTGTTCGTTGTTTGATTCGCGATTTGTATTTTTTTTTCGTATTGTACCACTTACGTCGGTGATTCCTAACACATGATATTCTGGGTTTCATACTGATACCAAATTTCAAAAGTTAGACAAAACAAAAGAAATACGCAAATCACACAAAAAATCCTTATAATATATGTATAATAAATATTATTTAGATTAATTTAAAAAAATATAATATCTAGAGAAAGTAAAAATATAGTATGGTTTCACTTTAGTTAACGAATACTAAAGTGTAACTTTTCAGCTTTTGTTAATTGTTTCAATTATTTTACAAAAAGAACTTTTGCAAAAAATTAAATTTCTGTTGAATGTCTTTCTCTAAAGACTTTCATTATGAATGTAATTCCTTTCATAGATTGTGTTGAGTTTGAGGATAACAATGTCATTTTGACAAAACAATAACAGTTTGGTCGGAAAATTTTAACAAGTTTATTGTTTTATTTGGATTTTTCCAAAAAAAATAAGATTTGTATTTACTTATTTATCTTTTAGAGGTATTAACCAAAAAGATATACCTATGACGGCTCTAAATATCTTTTAGACGCGATTTAATAATTTACTTTTAGGTTTAATATTAATAAAAGTGATTATACTTAAACAAACCGTCGTGGCGCAGGTGCACGGCGGTCTCGGTGACGTTGTGAGTTCGAATCGCACTCGCGGGAACGAAATGTTTAATTCGGCGGAAAATGGAACCCAGTATCTTATCATTAGGTTCCCTCTGCCTACTTTGCTGAATAAAAACCGATTTAAAACTATTTACATGTATTCAACAGTATTGAGAGCATTGTTCATAATTTTCCACCCTTGATAATTGCTTACTCAAATGTAATTTTATTTTCAAACATTTTTTTCTACTTCGATTGACACATATATTTCCATGCAGACTTATTTCAGTGTTTAAATTATGGTAGAAATATGGTCAAAATTAAAAGGTGTTTTATCTAATTAAGAATTATTAGGTATATGTTTATTTATATACATATTTACTTATTTTTATAGCAGAAGTTATTAACATAACAGAGACTTAGTATGCGTGTTCTACTAAATAAAGTTGATCGTTTCAAATTGAGATATATTTGCTGTTAAAAAACTTTGTTTTATACTATTGTTTTAGGGCGTATTCCGGGAAAGCTAAATTTTGCAAGGACCTAAACGACCGCCCAAATAATTTATACGGGGTTTTTAACACGGCGATCTTACTTTACGGAGCTCAAAACATCTCGTCTAATTGTGTAAAGCGTGTACGTGAAGCGTCAGACGTTACAAATTCACGTTATCCATTAATTCTAATCGATGTATTCTAAAATAGATTTACCGCTATTGGCTAATGTATTTAATTATTTACATAATTCATCTTTTACTTAAATCTAAGATGCCTATTATGCCAAGAAGGTAGAATACATATATAAACGTATACTTCTAATTACATCTTACTGTATGGAATCCATTACTTTTAAATTAGAGTTCAATATGAAAATGTGTACAGATAATATACAAAAATAACTACAAGTTTAATTATTGATTTGTAACAGTATGTAAATATTGTTAGTTTAGTATTAAAAAATACTAATTATATAAGAATAATTTGTCACCACTATGTAAAGAAAGTATTTCTTATAATTTGATCAAAATGAATATAGTTATAAATAGTATATGAAATCGTAAAAGTAAATAATGTGAAAAGAAATGTTCAAGCTAATTTACGGATTCTCTAAAGGTCCTTTGATCGTTTCGAATCGAACAAACTTAAAACTTATTCCGGAGTTGCTCTGCCTAGTTTCTGTACCAAAGAAAATATAGTTACCGAGTGCCCTGTCAGCTTTAATATTTATGTATTGCGCAATAAATTTGTATTACTAAATTATTTTTGCACATCTCCATTATTATCACTATCACATTTATTCGTATTATGTAAAAGACCACATAACATTGGTGTTCTGTATTTACATATAAGTTTATTGAAATTTAACTGCAAATCTGTAATAAATATAACATGAATCACTTATATAAGAAATCAGTAGAAAATCACTAAAAACACATACTTTACGCGACGAAAATGAAAGTAGGGCGTGATGTTCGAGGAGTCCGGCGCGGCGTCACAAGACGGTCGCGGGATGCCACTGTGGTGGCTGAATCGCCTGAATCAACCTTCCAACTCGAGCGGACGTGTTAAATTTAAACATACACTATATTATTTATTAGCTAGTACATTTTCGGATCGTCTGTAAAAACTGAGATTCACGCATTCTGCATTGAAGATTTATTTGATGTGTTTTTGATAAATGTAAATGAAATTTTCCTGATATTGTTACTGATTTTTATATTTGAGATAATATATAGAGAGCTAAAAATTTTATATAGCTATTTAGTAGAGCAAGCTATTAAACATATACCTACTTACAAATATAATAGTAGCCCTATAAACTATCGTTGCAAGTATCAGACCGTTTAAAAAAGTTTGCAATGTGGAATATTTATTTATTTATTTGTCTACACAGGTATAATAGAATACTCGTTTGGGCTGCTTAGATATATTGCGGTGCTAGATTCTTTACCCGCACTAATATCTGTATTTTCAAGATATTTAGTGCCCGAAAGTCGTAAGCTTCATACAATCATCTATATAAAAATTTCATTCTCTACGCATACATAAATTAAATTATGGGAAATGTGTGAAGATTAAAAAAGTACATATGCTTCTAAATTACACCTAAAAAACATTTCGTTTTGGATGAATTTTAATCAACGCTCCAGTCTGTAGGCTTTCTCAATTGATAATAAATTTCTGTTTTTTTTTTGGAACTCATTTATATTTAAAATTACCACATTTGTATACGTTTAATTACATTTACGAACCAAATGA
>JAEBDU010009138.1:0-12876 GCA_016802625.1 Heliconius numata | reverse complement strand
TGTCAGACAAGTTGAACCTAACGCGCACTTTGTCTACCAGAGCGAATAGTTACGGAGTGTTTTAAATTATTAAATTGTTGATTTACAGATGAAAGACCAGTAATGTATCTTTACACTTCTAAAGTTTTTAAATGGGATGCAACGGATTTTAGTAATTTTAGGACATATTTGAGTACAGCTTACGTTGTTGTGATGCTATTTGGAATACCTCTGATGACTAAAGTGCTTAATTGGAGAGATACAGTAAGTATGTCCTTTTTAGCTTCACCCGCCCCCGCATATAGAGTGGGAAGTGTAGAGAGAGAGAAAATAGTGTTAGGAACAAACATTTGGAACAACCAAAGTTTCTGCTCAATTTTTGAGATATTATGTGTCTTCGGAAATCTATTTTATGTTTTTAAAAGTATCTTTGTTGCATTTTATCATATCTTTCCTATAGCATTATTATTAATATTAATTATTATTAATATTTTTATTGCGGAAAAGAATGAAAAACAGCGCTAAATTAGCGTGTTGGTGTCAAAGCAATCGTTGACCCCATTTCTCTTACCGCGTTATTATATTTCTTAATTTATTATTACCAATTTTTTTTTTAAATTAAAATTAAATACTTTAAAATTAAATATTATTTTCTAGTTTTGTATGTAAAATGATAATTAACTAAGCCGCCTTTATACTTATATATTATATATTGCTGCAATATATTGCTTTTTTTTTTGTTATCTGTATTACTAGTGTATTCCTTCTTTTTTCTGTGTGCAATAAAGTAGATTCTTATCTATTCTAATTCTTTTAAACTTGAAACGGTCATGTATCAGGAGGACAAGAGTGAGACTGTAACGCGACGGTTGTGAGTTTGCTGAGAGGGGAATGAGTTATGATTTATTAATATTTTCATTTCTTCGCTCTGGCACCATTTCACAAGCCCGGCGTTAAGTTCCGCCACTCAACACGCAATGTCTTGCAAAATTCGGCGAAAAGTGGAGAACGGACTGTCTTAGCTGGAGGTACCCTCTGCCTACACATCTATGCGCCGGATACAGTGTGAAAAAGATTTTTAAATTTAAATTTATATTAGTCGCCTGTGATTGCCAGGTACATTTGAAATATACGATCATTTTTTTTCTAGGTTATAGTAATGGCGGGTGCCACAGCCCATATGGCCGGCCATTTTATATATGCACAAGCGAAGTCGGATATAACAATGTATTTGGGAGCCACCGCGGCCGCTTTGGGGCCGTGTGTCGCCCCACTTATACGTTCCATGACTTCCAAACTACTTGCACCTGCTGAGAGAGGTAAGAAAATTGTATAAAAAACCGCGAAACTCAACTGCGAATCCGTATGAATTTTCCGTTCAAATTTGATTATTGTAGGCTAACGGGATGTGTAAGTTATAAAAGTAGACAAACTTAAGTTTGTTTGTTAGCTGAAAATCTCGAAATGCTTAAAATTTGAGATGAGAGACACCACATTACTTGAATTGTACTTGGTTAGATCAGTACAAATTGGATATTCCTGATTACACCGCTTTACTTAGTACTAACTGTTTAAACTGTCAAACTGACTCTTCAACTTTAAAATAATCAAGAAAGATATGGAATGTAATCATACGCATACTTGAGCATAAATTTGATCCCAGTAGTTATGGATTCAATTTTCATATAAAAATATACCTAAGAATGAATGAATATAATGTATGTTAATACACCAGCGTCAGACTGCGATCACGACTGCTGTGGTTTCGATTTCCACTCGAGAGAATATTTTTTTTCATTTCTGCGCTCTGCTAAAAAAAGACTTCATTTCCGACTTGATGTCTCGAAGATTTGCTGTTCTGGGGAAACGGAATGTCTTACTACTGGGTTCCCTCTGCCTACCCTACTATATGCGAGATACAGTGTGAATCTGCCTACCCTACCTACCCTACTATATGCGAGATACAGTGTGAATCTAAAAATTAATGGTTTTTTTTTTTAAATTCCAGGCGTAGCTTTCGCTTTTTTATCGGTAATGGAGAATGCAGTGGCGATGTTCGCCTCAGTTATATATTCCCAGCTTTATAAAGCCACTCTCGATACTCCATATATTAATGCAATTTTTTACCTCACGATGTCCACGCAAGCTGTGGTTTTTATTCTTACTATGTAAGTATTTGATTTTTTTTTACTATTTTTCAATTTAGTGTATGTTATATCTTTTTCAGCTATGTGGCTTAGTCACCTCTGTGGACGCGACCGTTCTGCGTTCGATCTCTGATTGGGTTCGATCTCATGGGTGATTTTAAAACTATTTTTAATAAGCCAACTTATAAATGTAATCTGCTAGTGGACCCGCTACACTACATATTACACTTATTGTTACATTTAAAAAAAAATGGATGTAGCTGCTTTTGGTTTTATATGATTCAAATATTTCTTATATTACGCTCATGTTCATAATTATTTATTTTTTTTTACTTTTTTTTAACATGTTAATAAATTATTGTACATGTTAATACTATATCTACAATTTATTTTATTGTTAATTGTTATTACCTGTATTTTATGTAGTGCTTACCAAAATAACTTTAGTTTCTATAATTAGTTTGTTTTTATTTTGTATTAATTATATTTTTTGGTTGTGAGAAGATTCCTCTCTTCTATGAATACCATAAGTAAATAAATATCATCTTTTAGGACCATGGAGATCATGTTAAAAGGGAGAAGACTGGAACCGGAGCAAATACAGCCTGATACAAGTGTTTCGGAGGGTTCCCAGTGATATAAGTAAAACAAATTTTTGATTCCTGACTTATGTATATTACAATATTTTAAAATGAATATCAACAGGCTATTTACTCTTTGATTAAAATGTTTCTCTTTTATTTTCTGTTATTTGATATTTTTTTCGTTTATATAAACATTGGTGCTAAATTATTTTTATTTATGAGTATATGCCTACTTTACAAAATTCGATAAATATGAAGTAATTGGAGTGGAGATAGATGGAGCCTTATATACGAATTATATTGATATTTTTAATTGTTAAGCTGAAATAAAGGTGATAATAAAATAAAATATGTTACAAGACATAGTTTTATTTCAATATAACCAAAACCGCGAACGGAACTCGAAGATAAGATAAGATAAAAAGTCTTTATTGCACATTTACAAGGATTACAACGATTTTTAGGACATAAAATAAAATGTGCAAAGGCGGTCTTATCACTAAAAGTGATCTTTTTCAGGCAACCAATCCAAGGATAGTATACATCTAAAAGTGAGGGCAAAATGTGGTGCAAAGCGTGAATAAACTTAATAAATATAAAATCTGTACATACAATACATAATACAAAAGATCATATAGATCATATCAAAAGATCATATAGATCATAAAGATCAATAATACAAAAGATAATAATAATATAAAGATAAGAGTGGATAGTGGGCGAGAATGCTTTGTGCATTTATATGTACCACATTGAAATGTTTGTTAGAATTAAGAAATGTCGTGTCTAATTTAGTATTGAGTAGGGAGAAAGTGCTGTGAAAACTGTCATTAGACGACATAGATGAACGTTGACAAAATATATCGTCATCTGAGCTGTTACCATTTAAATTTGCATTATTGAGCATACCGTAGCATAAAAATATTATATTTAAATTTAAAAAATAAAAGAAAGATATATATAGATAAAATAATATATATATATACCTAGATATAAAAATATATATAATATAATAAATAAATTTAATATTAGAGCTATAAATATATTTAAGAAAACAAATAGACAATATAAATTAAGAATTAATAATAAATTTATGCACAATATTCATTATAATAATTTGACAAAGTTATAATAGAATTAATAAATTTGCTTCACGCCCATGCCAGCATTCACTTACAATTATAAAATAATAAAAAACTTATATACAGAAAAAATAATAATAACAAACAAATACAAGTTAATCAATTCCCTTAATCTAAAATTTATCACAGAACTTAACACTTAAGACAGCGTCATAGACCATCTGTGACATAAACCACAGCTAACAATAGGCTAATCTAGCCATTGACAAGTTAGACGTCAGTAAGCCGTCAAAACGTCAGCGAAGCGAATAAAGTATACATTACAATATTAGTGATTATTAAGTTGTAAAATAGTGGGTAAATGGCTAGTTTCAATAAATAATAGTGGTTTTAAACTATACTAGCACTTAATATATTGTACATAAAGATTAAAACATTATTATAACAGTAATTGAGACAAAATAAGACTTTCAAAACTACTCTCAGGTTACTTCTTAAAGATTCTCTTCGCTCGCGAGGCCTGTGTAAATGGCTTTGTCCTGGAATCACTAGCAATTGAGCTCGCAGCAGGAGCTTTAAGAGTAGGTTGAGCCTCAGCCGCGTCATGAATGTTATCCAGCTCAGTGCATGTAGAAATAGTATGACGCTTCCCATCAGGCCCAATAATAATGATATTGCCCTCCTTCGTCCAACATTTGTTTATGCCAAAACGTTTCCAGGCTGCCATAAAGGTCTCATGTCTGGATTTGGTTGAATTCCGAAAGAGTAACACCTGTGTTTTTCAGGTTGGTTTTTGCATACCAAATTTGATTTCGCAAAGATAACTCTCGAAATTTCACAAGGATGGGTCTTGGCTTATCGGCTGCCACGGTACCCAGGCGTTGACATCAGCTAATGTCACTGAGTTCCTGGTCAGGCATTTTGAGTTGATTGGATAGGACTTTCACTGTAGCGGCAGAATCACTCAAGTTTCTGTCCTGCAGCACAACATGCATCAACAGTATCTCTTTTCTGCTCCTCATGTCAAGAAGGTCATACTGTTTTGACAGAATATTTACCTGCAATTGTAAACCCTCCAGTGAACTTAACACAAAAGACCGGAATGCACTGAACTGAGCTGCAATATGTGAAGTGGGGCTTGCCACAGGGATAGCAGAACTTAAATTTTGTTGAAATTCAGCCATTTGTGATTTAAAGTGCAGTGACAATTCCTGTATGGACTGTTTAATAGCTTCCATAGTGATTTAGTTGAGCTTAAAGGCACTAACAATTATGGAGAACTGTATATAGGTTTTAGTGTAGATATTATTGCATGAATATCTGCTGACAGGTTGGTGACTACAAATACATAACATACTTGTATATAATTTCACTTACACTTTGCATAAACTATTTTTAAAATAAATTTAATTAAGAGCAACTTAAAAAATGTGTTTTCTTTTTGCCACTTACCCTTGAGAAGTCCCCAAAGGGTATTGAGATTTGAGAATCCATTTAAAGTCATTCAATCCTATTGCTATTGTCCCCTAAATCCTATTCAAATCTAAGAAAAAAAATACTTAAGCAGATTGTCAAAGGGATCTAAGATTAAGAGAAGTGTATAATTGATTTAACTACTATTAAGTATTCAATGGAGGATAGTTCAAGGTGCTCTGTAATATGGAAAATGTCATAACTTATGCTATGTTACAGGTTTTGAACAGAAAAGATGTAAATTTATAATTATATTAAACTTAATCCATGGTTCCTCACTGTAAATATAAAACAACATGCATATACTCAATAAGTTAATTATTAAGTAGGTACATATTTTATAGGACCTGCAAATTTATCTCTAATTGATGTGTTTGTAAAAGTTAGATTTTCAAAATTTTTACAGCGTTTGTTCCCACCAAGGCTTATTCTTTGTTTCGTCTATAACAAAAAAAAATATAAATTGTTTCTGTTTTTAATGGCAAGATGATGCTTCTTGTTATATTAACATAGTTTATATTTATATCTGGAACATAAACACAAAATGTAGATTATAGTTGTAACAAGAAAAGCAAATATTTCAAATAAAAAAAATATATAAAAAGTACATAGGTACTTAATAGGTTCTAACTAATGGTTTAAAAGAAAACACAAAAAAAATCTAAGAAGTAAAATAAACTTTATTTAATAAAGTCCTTACTAATATTAAATTTTACCTATTTTATATTTTTACTTAAACAAATTACGAATCTAAAATCTAACATTTTTGTGTAACAAAAATTTTGAGAAATTTAGAAATTTAGAATGTGAAAAATATTCTCTAATTACATCTTAGGACATACAAAGGATTCCAAAATAGAAAGAGTGTGTCTGAGCGAGTGAGAGGTCGCGAGAATTTCAAATGATCATTTTTTCTTTCCTTTAACCTAGACGCCCGTCTAGTATGTAACCGACTACAAGGAATCCTCAGTATATTAATCTGCTGTGCTCAAGTAAATCCCGAAAGTCCTCTCTTCGGCTTCCACACTATAAAATTTATAACTTAATTTGAATATGATCTTTCAAATAGATTTAAAACTTCATTTAAAAATATATCTAGTATTAAGTCAAAATGTAACAAATGCCTGCGCATTGAATGGAATAAGTTAAGTAAGTAATCATTGACAAAGTTATAAAATAAATAAAAAAGAGCTTGAAATTAAATACATTTATTAACTAAAATAATAATATGATAGAAAAACATAAAATTCAACAATACAGAGAAAAAGAAAGAGATTAAATATGCATGGATCATACAAACTTAAATAGTGTTTTTATAATAATTTCTTAAAGCCAGCACATCAACATTTTGTTTAAAGGAAGTGGAAAATAAAGTTATTATTTAACAATTATCAATGGAAAAATATTAATAATGAAATTGAAATATTAATAAAATTTCATATTAGATTACATATTAATAAAAAATTATACAAACTCATATTTTTTTCATAAATTGAAAGTGTAATAAGATATATATATATATATAGATAGCAGATTAAAAGATAGCACATATTTAAATTTAAAAATCTTTGATTACAAGACCATTACGTAGACTACATTTATTACTTTATCTATTGGCTCTTTAATGATAGTTTCAGTATTGTGATTACAATTATTATCTATAAAAATATCTCTCAAAACCCTTTCATCTACGCTTGGTAACATTACATTAACCATATTGTCAGTACTGTTTAATAAAATATTTTCATTATTTACATGTGTTAACTTATTTGTTAAATTAATTATTATTATTAAATTAATTATTACATATTATTTCTGGGTTATTTGTAATTTCTTCAACATCATACTTTTTTAACAATCCTGAATTTTGCAAAGTGTTACCATTGTCATTTTGTTGTATACATATGAATGAATTATTGAATATCATTACATTTAAAGGTTACATCATAGGGATTCTTGTCTTTATTCTGTTCTTTAATGTCTGATATTATTTCTTGTTTGTTATTGTTGGCACTTGTGACATCTTGTAGCTGCTTTTCTAGAGCACAGCTAAATACATTAATAATGTCACTTTGCAATTCTATATTACTGTTATTATTTATTTCTAAAGGTTGTTCATTTTCTTTCACATTTAATATTACATCATGATTTCCTTAACTTCACTGACCAACTTGTTTTGGGTTTCAGGTGTTTGTTTTACTGATTTTAAAAAAGATTGTTGGTAGATAAGCTCTGGAACAGCAATTTCTTCCTTCCTTATAATTGAAATGTCTTCTTTAAGTTGTAGAAAATCTTCTTCTAAATTATAATTGATACCAACAAAATCTTTAAGTTGGGAAGAATTGCATTCTTTGTTTTTATTGGTCTTGACTGGTGTCGAGGTTGAAGGTGTACGTGGTCTACCTGAGCCTTTACTAGGAGGCTCTAATGAATTTAAACCCTGACCCAAAAGTTCCGCAGGTGTTGCTCGTTTGAGAGTGGCATTGCTCTCTTGAGGCGGTGCTTGCTTGAGAAAAAATCTAAATACAATTCTTAAACTTGTACGGACCCACAGAATAGCACGCCCTGCACTCCATTTTGTTGGTGATAATGTTTTAGGTGTGTGTACCGGAGATGATAAATTTTTATCAATATTGTCCGATCCACTAAGTTGTATTGGGCTGTTAATTGCCATGAAGGGGCTCATAGCATTGTTTAATAATTGATCATTTGACATTATGTATGAAGTACGATTTTCATAAGTAATACTACACATACTATCATCCTGGTTCACATTTGTATTTTCTTCAAAGTTTTCTGTATAGCTTTTAGACATAGGCAATGATGCTGGTGTGATTGAGTACCCTAATTTCATATTAAACTCGGATACGTCCAGCTCTTCATGACCTTTTTCTGTGCAAGGCGTTCTTGGCAACACATTGCTATTTTGTATAGAGTCCTCTACATCATCAAAATCACCTCCAATGTCCATTGATACAAATATGCTATTTTTTAAGCCTGAGGGAACCTCTCAAAATATAATTTACGTTTTTAAAAAGTTCGAATGGTGAATACACCGGTCAACAATTTACCCGCTTGAATGTTTGAATTTCAACTGTCGTCTGCAGTGTTGCCAACCACGGAAAGGCCAAAAACAGCATATAGAACTTAAAAAAACAGTAGAAAACAGTGAAACACAAGAAATTAATTAAAAATAATACAAGTACTCTTATATTTATAAATCAAGTTAACATGCAAATGTCTAACCAAAATTTTATAAATTTTATTAAAATAATTAATTTTAACAATACAATCATAATGATTTTTACGCATTTCAAAACAGCAGATATGAGGACTAAAACAGAAAACAGGGATACAAGGCAAAAAACAGTCAATTTACTGTTTACAAACAGTAGGGTTGGCAGCACTGGTCGTCTGTCACTATCAATAATAAAGTAATGCATACACGAAGCGATTTCTGTATTTTATATATTTTTTTATTTTTATTTTTTTTTATTTTACACTGGTTTACAATTTCTTACATTTATCATATACTTTTGATGAAACGTGGATTTTGTTATTATATTACTTAATTAATTCGTATAGAAGATGATTTTAGAAAATAATCCGTTACGTCACATTTTTGTGTTACGGCAAAAATTTTCTTTTTACCCATCCGCAACATAATTCTTGATACTATTTTCTGTGTTCTTGGATCGCCTATGTTGTGGAAAGAACAATCAAATCACGAAAATGACTGTTATTTTTGTATGAAAAAAACTACGACCTTTAATTTAAAAAGATAAAAGACAAAATGAATTTAATAACCTTGTACGAGATATGCAACTATTAAGATCTAAAGTAGAGTTCAAGTTCTTGCTTCTCGACTATAACAGTGGAACCTGGTATTCCTAGGGTTTATGTTACTTAAGATAGATTTCCTTCACTCACACCTGGCATTTCCATCAAGACTTCAAGATATTTGAAGACAGACACAAAAGTTTTGGAATGTAGGTATATTAAGGGACTACTTATTACTGAACAATTTTTAGGGATACGGGTTTATATGTTATTACGAACTTTTATTTGTTTAACAATTTTTAACAATTATTTTGTAAACTGTATGTGACAATTTTTTTCCCATACTCAGCGCACTAGAATTTATAAAAAAAAAACCACAAATTTCGGCAAAAGTATATAAATCATATAAACTAGTGTTATGCTTAAAATATATTTGTGGAAAAAAAAACAGTGTACTATACATGTACTCTATGCGCTATAAATAAATAATTATTCGTTCGTAAGTGTGGAATAATACTTTAATAATGTTAAAAGTATTGCATACGTAAATGTAAATGGCATTCTCTCTTGCAAAATGATAATGATAATCTTTCGAATTGGTAAAATGAAAATTGACAAAATATAAACTTACTAGCGGCCACTGAACTGGGAGCCCTACGCTGTGCTTGCGGATCCGCGGTTTCCACTTAAGTACTCGTCTGCTCCAAAAACTAAAAATGTGTCCATCCTACTGCCACTTTGTGATATTACAAAACGTATAATTATACATTTTACGTCATTTTTACTTTCTTATTATACTTATGTATAGATAGAACCTTTAACACTGAATATGGTGTGGAAATGATTATGATATGATTTATTTGTTAACTGTACATCTATTTAATATAATCAAGGAATTTGTATTTAAAAATGAGTATTTTTGGGGATTCGCAATAAAACGACATTTTTTCTAATAAGCTATATTTCGATATTCTTAAATGCATATGAGCAGGCATTTACTCAGTTTTATTAATGAATGTTTCCAAGCTTTTTTTAACTGTTGAAATTGTCACCTTATTATTCTTTTTTATGATCTTTAGATGTGAATATATGCCTACTTTACAAGAGTTGATTAAATATGAAGATTAAACTTTCTTATCAAGTCTATTTAATAACTATCGATTGTAAAGGAGTTGTATGAGAATGGGAAAAGTGGAATAAAATAAATAATTGTGTTTAGAGAAATAAATTCCTTTTAAAAATAATGGACAACAGCCACAAATCAGTATGTATCTAGAAACAATCTCACTTGATATTGTAAAAAAATTGAATAAATGTCCAAGTAAAGCATTCAGTGATGGAAAGAATTAATAGGTGTATTTAGTATAATATAATATAGTTTAACTAGATATGATAAGTAGAGTAATTATCAATATGCTCGTTATTCCCCGCCCGTTCCCAATTCCAACACCAGAAGGCGGTCACTCCGAATTTACCAATCCAATGAGATCGTCCGCCCTGCTGCACACTGACCGGCCTTAAACGTTTATTTAAAGCAGCAGACAGTACAGTCGGTCGCAGATGCAAAGAGCTAAGTAATGACCTGAGCGAGACAACACTGACGCGGCTTACGTTACATGGATTAAATATCCGTGATAATGTGAATATCCAATAATCATAGAGCAATGTAGGAAAAACGACTTCTTTCTCTCATGTTCCAATCCTTTAAATGCAACAATGGAATATCTAACAATGTCGTCAGCGAAAAATATGAGATGTAGTAAAGTTATAATAATCACCGCTTGATATTCCAGTGTTACTCACAATATAAATAACGTTATATCTGAACTATGTATAAAGAAACAAACAACAACCATTTTAAAATAAATCTGACATAAGTAATTTGGATGTGAACATTAATGATTTCTGTCGGACATTATTCTTTCTTTACTGCGATTCTAAAATAAACATACATATTTTTGTTATTAGTTGCCTTTTAGCGTTAGTTTCCTTTAAAATTAAAGTAGAATTCACGACAACAGCTTAAAGGTCTGTCAATTGTTTGTAAAACTGCGTCAACAGATGGGGGGCGCCATCGCATGATCTGAATTTGTAAAGCAAGCTGATCCTGGAGTTCTCGAAAAAGACCGCTTCCCCTTCGGCCGTAGTTTTTAAAATAAGTCAAGAATATAACTCCAAGAGCAGTTTTAAATAAATCCCAAAGCATAAAACTATACTCGAATGAAGTTTGCCCCAGAAGAAGAAAATACGAAAACAAATAACATTCCTTCCCAATTTTTACTCGAAGCATATTGTATAAACTTACGTTAACTAATCGACAATCTTTTGGGTGAAGGAGTGCAGATCTTATTTTGTATTATTGTACTCCGCGAGATTCGTCGAATTTACTAACTTAACTTCGTGACACGTTTATGCGTAAGATAGAAGAAACGGTATGAGTGAACCTCATACGCCTCGTGTCACTCAGGAGATCTTACAACATCGGATGGTAAACAGCAACTCTATTGCACTTCACTGACAGAGAAAATAAATATAACGTCATGTCCGGGCGTTCGTCATATCCAATGTCCACTTAGTTTGGACAACTGATCCACTTAGACAACCACAATTTTCGCTCTATTATATACTAGCGATCGCATCTCGCCTGAGTCCAAACGCAGGTGCAGATGAATAACGTTAGTTTAAAATAAAAGAGAATACTACTTCTAGCATTATGAAAACATAAGCCTCATCTGTCGCGTCTTTGCCACAAGCGTTTGTACATCGGCAAGGCCTATGCATGTCATGTCGGCGGTAATATTTCTCTTATGTCTAAATCAGGTAAGGCACAGTCATTCGGCAAGTATGCGCGACGACGCCGGCACTTAAGCTACAAAGGCTGTGCAGCCGTTGTTACTCCTGTGCATTATCGCTGTGTAGCTGGTGCTGGTGTGCTGGTGAATTGATAAATGAGCATACGTATCAAGCTACACGCGAGACCGGCGTCGTATGGAAGAGATTATGTCGAAAAACTCGCGGAATTATTGCTTTAGTTGAGGTTATAACACCTAACATTACTAGCCACGCTCTGAGCGAGTTGCGTCTAAACCGCAGTACTGACTATCCGCTATGAAAATTATTCTTAAGTACATCGAGGTCCAAAGACAGCCTAGAGGCAAAGTTTCTCGAGAGGGTGAGCAAGGTGAGTTCTTGAGTCGCTCGAGGTAGCCTTCGGAAGCCGATCGTAGCACCATGAGGTAGGTTTCCGTGGTTGAAATGACACAAAACTCGTTAAATGATAAACTAAGTACACCAAAACGTTATTGCTTCAAAGAGGTCACGAGTTGTCGCTTTGTTCAATATGGTATCCCGCCAAAGCGCTTGATATGTTAGTGTGGAAGGGATGCAACGATCCGCAGCGACGGCGCGCCATCCGCTATCGGCCGGCAGTGCACCATTGCGCAAGCGCTTATTACTTTCCCTTATTTTGAACCTCCTCAAATGTCGTGTAAATATGTCTAGTAAACATTTAAATATAAATTTATAATGCGCTCGTCCATGAACTATTTCAAATATTCGCGGCTGCCGTGGTCCATGAACAAACATCCAAAAATATACATATGCACAAACACACAAATATAAATAGATATATAAAAAAATGCGAAATTTGTGGTCGTCTCTATTCTAGTGCATACAATCCAAGGTTTCTGTACATAAGCATACATCGATAACATACAGGGTGTGTGATCTATGCTCTTGCAGGAAACCGAGAAAATTGTTCAGTGGATTCATTATACTTATAACTAAGTCACAATTATGGAATCACGGAATCGGTAGGTAGGTTCTCTCTCT
>JAEBDU010009136.1:0-16354 GCA_016802625.1 Heliconius numata | reverse complement strand
AATTAATAATAAGCTAATTAAGTAATACTGTTTTCTTTGTAAAAATAAAAAGTGTTTTTAAAAAAATCTTATATCAAAACTTTAAATTGTTAGGTTAAATTAAAAATGTTTTTTTTTTATAATATTAAATTATTACGTTTTAATAGACTTTTGCAATTGTTAAAATAATTTTGTATCCAAATTCAAAACTTTTTGCTAAAATTAATACTTCGCTATAGGTATATTCGTATCATCTATTACTATGTTAGGTAGGCTAACGTAATAAACGATGGAATTATTTTAGGTATTTGTTAACATATAAGCTAAGAGTGAATCCATATTGATTAAGAAACAATTTTTATTTTCACTATTTAAATTAAACACACAAAAATAAAAATAAATAAAAAAACTAAGGAGAATTTTCATGGTATCACAATCAACTGTTCGATTTATATCTAAATATCCTAATTAATAAGCTTTGCTGCAAGCTAGCTGCTGCTAGCAAGCTGATAGTTGTTGCAAGTAATTAAAACTTAATCTATAAGTTTTATCAAGTTTCTAAGACAAACAGTTTTGGGAACTAAGTAAATGAGTAAATGGTCGAATCTTGTGAGTAAAAGTGAGTGTACAATTATTATAAAAAGCAAACTATACTTAAAAGAAAATTTTAAAAAACACACACATATTTGGGCTGTGTAAAAGAAATGAAGATAACTCACAATGTACTTACTATAAAAAGAATAAAATAAGATTATAGTATTATAAAATTATAGGCTTGAAAGTACACGGATTGACATTATCTTTGCTTCTCATATAAGCACTAACACTGCCTTCACTGCCAATGGCGTTAGATAAAGTGCATCCTTCCTATTTACTACTTAAGTAATAGTTATTTATGTTTTAATAAGTAGCTTTCATAATATTTCTTAAGAATTAAGCCATTAGTAGAATAGAGCTTGTAGTCGATCTGCCAAATGTCTTAAAATTATGTAACCTAACTCCTTTTAGAATAATAAAACAAAAAAATGTAAAATTAAAAAAAACAATTTTCACTGTTTCACGATTTGGTTGCTCGCGCCAATCAGTCTTTTTTAAAAATAACGTTTTAAATGTATTTTGTATTTTTAATTGTATTATTATAATTAATTTTAACTAATTTGATAAATAATTTTTGCTGATCACAAATTTAAAAAAAAATAAAAAAGGTTTTGCTTTATGTAACTTAATAAACCTAACCTTCAGTCTGTCGGCTATTTTCTTCACTGCGTGCTAATGTAGCTTGTTTTTTTTTATTTACTTTTCTCTAATAAGTACTGCCATTAGTGAACACTACGACATATCCTAATAAACTATACATAAATGTATTTCATCATAATATTATAAGCAAATATAATCATAAAATTTTTGATGTTGTATTTTGCGTATTATTTTTAATCTTTCTCTATTCATAAGTTAAATATTTTTTAATTGTTAATTATATTGTGAAATATCTATATACGTTTATATTTCCATTCCTTTGCTCTGGTGTTGAGGCAAAGCGCGGCGTTGAGTTCTGCCACTCAACACGCAAAGCCAGAATTCGGAGAAAGTGGGGAACAGAGTGTCTTTACACTAGGTTCCCTCTGCCTACCCTGTTGTGTGCGGGATGCAGCAGAAATAATTATATCATTATAATACATACAAATAAAAATAAATAAATATGAAATGCCTACGCGTAAACTACTTTAACTTGTTTGAACTAAGTACTTACTTACTATACGTTTGCTTCAAATACTTATGTTTCCGAAATAATCACGAAAAAAACAACAATCCAGTGGTCAATCGCGACAGATTGCGGGTGCGATGCACTGCATACACATGCGGGATACAGCGTGAAGCTGAAAAATTGATTTAAGTAATTATCGAAAACAAAACACTTACGAAAGTATTTAAGTAAGTACTCCTTATTCTGGTTTCATGCAATAAGAATAAGATGCATGGTTTGATGGTTGCATTGTTATCGAATGCTAATGAACGTAAATTAAACATAACATGATTAACTTTTATTGCTTTAAGTACATAAAAATCTCGTAACAAATTTATACGTTATAATAATAATAATATAATTATTTAAACAAAATGAAACAAATGAATGAATGAATTTAAACAAAATGAAGAAGTTATAATAATATAATTACTTCATTTTGTTTGTTGGACTGCATACTACAATATGTACTTAATTAGCTCAATTTTATTTCAGCCTTGTGGCGCAGCTGGTAGCGCATCTGTATTAAAAGCAGATAGGTCTCAGGTTCGAATCCTGGCGGGGCTCAAATTATTAAAAAGAATACGCCGCTTTTGTTATGTTTCATAAGAATTAATTATTATTTTTGCTAAATACGATATGAATTTTGTAGAATAATATACTGACGGCATAATTTTTATAATAACGTTCAGCTGGTAAGCTGGTAGTAAGGAGCAAGAGGAGTCAGGAGTTTCAATTATTATGTAATTTTAAAATATAATATAGTGTCGTAGTGTCTTAACATATAGACAAAATTAGAATTAAATTGTAAATAATTATATTTAATTGCTATGCATTTATGTTCAGAAACAATTCAGCTGTGTGCAATGAATGATTACTAACAAGTAATAGAAGCGTAATGTACATGAGAAAATAACGGAATATAAAAAACTATATTTTTTTTCTATTTTACTATTTGCGTTCAATTGATATAAAATTTTTATTTCACTATATTATAATAATAAAACTAAAAATATAAATGGAAATAAGAACAGCGCCCTCTACATGTTTCCACGCGTACTTGCTCACATTCGCGGGTATTGTTTTTTAATACGTGAGTTCTATCTGTGTCTTACATGAAACAAAAGTCAATACAATATTTTTCTGAAATTTAACACTAGATGTCTCTGCCTTTTGTAATTATAAAACATTGAAGACAATCCATTCTCCAATTTCCACCCGAATCTAATATTTACTTGAATTACCCGAATCACGGTATGCGTCGGTTTGATTTTAATGTTATGGTTAAGTACAGACACCGACCCTCTTACGATTTTATTATAAGTATAGATATAGATAATCATACGAAATCAATGCTATTATTCTTGTACGCCAGGTACAATAAGTTAGACATGAAAATATCTCAACAAAATATTAAAATATCTATCTTCTTCACCTTAAAAATGTGAACCAAGGCCAGTGTCTTGTTATTTCTGGAAAACTAACAGACTCTCTTAAATAAATAATGTTTAGCCACTTCAAAATATTGCAGCCGCGCGCCGAAATAAGAAACCTGGTGTTGCTTTGTCTTTTGAAGTTTGTATGCTATTATAAACTTTTGTTTATACATTCTTTTGTTTGTCAAATATAAAAAAAATATAACTTTTTTCGTCAACATTTCGTGAACTAGTATTAAGATTCTATATATTTCCTATTTTGCGCTGATTTCTGGAGGCATTGCATATTGAGAGATGGAACTCACCGCCAAGCTTTACTTACCTCGATATTAAAACGAGAAAATTTAATTAACTGTAAAACTGTAAGCCCTCTTCCCGTTTCAGATTAGAGGAATCCTTTCGTAGTACTCGCCGTGCAGTTACCATTATGCAAATAAATATTTTTAGATAAAAATTTGTACTTGAAATCTATAAAATGACACCAGAAATTTCGCTAAAAGCCACTTCAATAGCGAAACTCAATAGAAAGTTCGTACTTGAAGTATTTACAACAGGTGTAACTTTATGATCGCATATAAGTAGAACTCACGCTTAACTTTACAATAACGATTTAAATGTGTTTTGATATGAGAATAAACGTTTTTATAGTAATAAAGTTTTCTAGTATTAGTGTATGTGGAAAATGTAAATACCTATTATAAAAATAATATATATCGCATTGCAAATTTTATAATATTTTTCCAATCTTAGAAATGAGTTCAATGAGTAAGGTCCATGATATTCTTGTATTTGACGTTGCACAGTGAAATAGACTTTTTTATGCCATAACTTCTCATTATGTCACTAAAATGACAAATAGAAAACAGAGTGTCTCAACACTAGGATTTCCCTATATACTGCATAAAATAGGAGAACCAAACACAATAGAATGTAAATAAAAAAGGTTTCTTAAATAATACCACATATTATAACTTACTTATAAACTGATATTTTTAATATGATATTTTACATATAAAACTTTCGTGTGCTTAAGAATAATGTTTCATTATAAAAAAAAGAACAAAGCAGTGAAACAGACATAAGAAATAAATATAGCTTTAAAAAGCTACCACATTTTTTTTTATTACAAGAAAACGCACAGCCATGCACAAATACGCACATATTGCAACGACTATTAGTAGTAGCTAATAGCACGGGTCCCACCACCTTTTATATAACCAAACTAAACATACAAAAACAAATATATAGCAACAGTGGAGAATCGATTATCTGGATGGTTTCAGATTCGATATTATCCATACTACCCATAAAGAATGCGATGCGATTCATCCATCATGAATATACAGGGTGGAATTGACAGCGCCACTTTAAATGAAACCACAGTTTTAACTACTCTATAAAAGCCTAATATAATTCGGAAAAAAAATAATTCTCAAAAATAAAAAAGTTTTTTTTTCAAACAAAATAAATAATAAAATTATCGTTTTAAAATAAAACGCCATTTGTAAAGTATAACATAGGCACGCACACACTTACCTGTCAAAGCGGCCACGTCGCTTACGTATGTGTGCGTGACACGAAATACAGGTACGGATAAAAATGGTGAAATGAAAAAAAAATCCTACGTCCAAACCGTTGAGGTACCTTGATTATTTTTTTTAATTCTGGGTTTGAAATATTTTACCCTATATGCAGTTTCAGTAAAAGAAGCGCAGCCTCTTCCACCCTGTATAGACCCATAACATTTCATTAAAAAAATATCTATTTATTTTACTTCATAATTTAAGCCATGTATTTTAGAAACTTCTATTATATACTTTCGATTATCTGGATTTTAGGTTGCTTAAAAGGGTGCTTAAAAGCAATAATTAATCAGGTTAATCGGGTTTCTACAGTATGATGAGTATGATGAGTGTGATTGAAATAAAAATGTATAAATTTTTATGTAATGAGAACTAACCTAAAACTATCACGTGGTTTTCATTTTGGGATAGTTTTAGTGTATATATTTATTCAACAAAATGATTTTATACTAGCGACGATATTGTCGCATGCAATATTTTATTTAATATTGACTTAACTTTGTCGTTTATGAATTGATCTAAATAAAATTAAAACTCAATGTTAAGTTTGCCAAAATAAAACAGCGAAAATTGCATTTATATCGGTTAAGCCGTTTCTAAGAATAGCAATCACAAACGCACAGACAAATCGACAAGCTGACAAAATCTTAAAACAATTATTTTGAGTATTATTAACTTTATAAATAGATTTTCCAGTATAGAATAGTTTAACGTTCACTCTATTAAAAGGTAGGATCTAACGCCACGTAAAAAAAATATTGTGTATATTTTAAAAAAATAATAAAAAAAAATATATCAAACACAGGTAATACCACTTTTCCTTAGAAAGTAATATCTTTTATAAGTCTTTATTTTGTTATCATTTTAATTATACAACATTTTCATAATAAAAGTGTCCCAACTCAAAATATTTGTAACTTTTTTGAAAAATTCTTCAATACACCCACTTTAATTTTGAAAATGCAACATAATAATATGCTATAAGCTATAATAGTAATATTCTTAAATATCATTCAGCCCAGTCAGCAAGTCCATTTAGGGTCGTCTGTTCCAAATTTCCTCTTTAAAAAGCCTTATTGTCTACATTTTTTTATCAAAAATGTATAATCGACAACCCTATTTAACTTATAAATTACACATATGATAATATTTAAAACGTCTTGCGATGCACAGCCCTATGACCCTCTTCATCATACTCTCTCTTAGAGACCCACATCTTACGGAATGTGTCTAGGGAGGCGAGAATCGAACCTCCTATCCACGTTGAGTATAGACGCTCTTGAGGCGCTGAGATCTAAAAAAAATTGGATATTAAAATTATATCACAAATGAAAAGATAAGAAATATATCTAATATGTATACTAATATTACAAAGTTAAAGTGTTTGTTTAATTGAACGCATTTATCTCAGGAACTTGATTATGCAGACGAAGCCAGGAAAAACTAGTTAGGAAGTTTTATGAGAGGGTATATTTTCGTGGTTTTCGGTCTGAGTATACGACGGATATGGGTTTCCCCTACTTATTTTTCTTGGTATTGATTCCTACTGATAGGAGTAATTTTCATTTCCTTAAAGAAAGATAAGCAAAACGCGGCGTTGAAATAAATTGACAAACGAACTGTTCAACGCAAAAAAAAGCACAATTCAAGCCTGCTTACCCTAATTTTCATATCCTTCGGCGCCAATCGTCTTATTTCCGCCAGCAACCTGTCCCCAAAGCCTCGGAAGAGAGTCGAACCTCCACTCAGTACTATATTTTGGTATAACATCTTCCTAAGATCCATATCTGATTTTTGTATGGCGAACATTAATACTTCGTGGAGACCTGGAAAGGAAAAGTAGGTATTTTTCGGTTTTCTTAAAAAACACGTAGCACTTACAAAACATTGTTTTTTATTTTTCAAATAATTAAACTAACTATATAATAAATTAGTAATAATTAATTATTATTAATTATAATTTAGGGAAGTATAATTTATGAAAGTATGCACTCTTTTTGTATCAAATGAACTTTAATAGTTTTACACTTATAATAGTTTTTAAATGTAATAGAAATATCGATTTTTCGGATTTTTTTCTTTACTTGTACTGCGAGTTCTCATTCCTTACAAAATTTATAATTGTAGGCCTAGGAAAAAATACCCTATAACATATATGACTACGCGGCGAATTTCATACAGAATGCATGAATGCTCGTATATTTTGATAAGCTTGATTTTTTTGTGCTTCAAGGGACTGAAACATGAATATTTAATTTTAATTTCAGTTGGACGCGTGGAGGTTTCGGTTTTTACCTTTTGTGGTAAGGGACTATAAAAAAATATTATTACCTTCACACTCTTCTCCAATCAGATCTGGTCTAAATAACACTTCTGGTGCTCTAAATCGCGCTGGGCCGATCTGAAATAGAAATTGGAGACAAATTTATTAAATCAGGACACTTAATACCTCGACATTTCAGACTTGAACTCCTGATAACCTGACTGTTTGATATTATCTTCATCTCAATAAGTTCAACAAGAATGAGAATGAATAAAACATATAACAATACCTCAAGTTGAGTTCCATCAGGTAAACTATATTGAGCCCTCTCAGAGTCCATTGTCTCCTCTTTCAGCGGGTTGGGAGAGAGACAGCAGGCTCTCTCTTTTATAGCTTTGACTATTTCCAGTTCGGCTGAGGTGCGCAGATTCACACCCTCTTTACGGAGGAGAAGTCTAGAAGTTAAATAAATAATTTCAAAAACTAAAAAACATTAGTAATACGAATGTAAGGAGCACAAACTCAATATGTCTACTAGAAGGCAATCCAAGGTTCTATCAGCCGTCTTCCAACTTCATGATCAAATCAGCTTGATGGTAGCATAATATTGTACTGTTACAAACACTAACCCTGTACACAATAACCCTGCGCGAGGCCCTCATGACGCAGAGGCACAAGCGTGCAACTGTAAATGCAACACTTGTGGGTTCGATCCCCACTCGAAGGAATGAAATATTTAATACTTTCGATTTCCTTGTTCTAGTAACAAGTGCAGGGAGCTGTTCAGTTCCTTCATTCAATAGTCAATACCACTAAGTTCCCTCTACCTACCCTGCTACATAAGAACACTAAAAAATACCAATAATTGAATATGATTTCAAACTGCACTCTTAGTAGTTTAACACAAGTATTTCTTTTAAATAATGTTACTTATTTTGCAATCCACTACCATTAAAAAAAACTGGCCAAAACATTGATTTAACAAATGATAAAAGTAGAGTTTACATTCCGTTTAAGTCCATGAACCATGTTTAAGCCATAAAACTAACCTTATCTATTTAAATAAATAAAGTACACAGTTTCACCCCCAAAACTCACCTCAAATACCGTGTAACATCCCTACCAGCCACATCAACCCGCATAATACTGTGTGGCATTGCGAATCCTTCGTAAATGGGAACTGAATGTGTGACCCCATCCCCTGAGTCCAGAACCACCCCAGTTGTACGACCTGTTGCATATCTGTAATATTAAAAAAGCAGAAAAAGCTTTAGGGACCAGTCATGGTGGGAAAGTGGGGAACAGAGGTTCCCACTGACTACTTGGTTATGTGCGGGATGCAGCGTGAAGGTAAAGAAAATAATGAACATTATCATGAATAGATCATTCATTAATTCAATACTAATAGATACTCACAAGCTCAAAACAGCCTGCATCGATAAAAACAATGCTGGCACATTAAAAGTTTCAAAGAACACTTCAGCTGCCTTCTCTCTATTCCTTCTTGGGTTCAGTGGTGCTTCAGTCAAAAGAACTGGATGTTCCTCCGAAAATGTTGATAGTTGATCCTATAAAATGAAACAAAATATAAATAAACTGTCCTTTTAACTGTGGGCTTGCTTGGGTGATCAATCCATATTAGAAATAGCTAAAATTTTGTATGACCCAATAAAAAACTAAGTGATGGAGGTAGCTCTGACCGCAGGCAAACTAATAATGTGTTGTAGTACCTAAAGTCTCCCTCAATAAATAGTCCATCTAATATAAAAAAAAATGACAATATGCACAGGCTCTTCCTGAGATTAAGTAATTCAGTTTTATAATATTATTGTAAGAGTATCCATTTACTTTATTTTTGAAGGAATCTCGCACATAACAGGGTCGGCAGAAGGAATGTGTGAAAATAATATTAAGACCCTTCATTGCCATTAACAAATTTTCATTCCCCACTTACTGCCGAATTCTTGAGGCATTGAGCGTTAAGTAGTTACCAGAGCGAGAAAATGATAATATTAAACATTTCATTCACCTGAGTAATCATACCCAGAACTGTCGAGTTTTAATCACCCGGAACTATGTCCACCACTACAGGCCCATTAAATTAAATAATTAAAGTACAAAATAAAGAAAGATCCAAGACCTATTAAATTCGTGCAAGTAATTTGTTTGTTTTTAACAATTTCAAACATTTCCCTGTATATATTACACAATGTTTTGCTAAGATTTGATCTAGATTAGATAAATTAATTCTGTTCTCCAGTAAAAAAAGCGCAAAGCCGAGTATATTAAAAATATCTTTAAGAAAAAACAATAAATTAACCAACCTTACTATAAATATAATTCCACACTCTCTCCATGTCGTTCCAATCGGTCACTATACCATGTTCCATTGGATATTTGATGCTCAACAGGCCTCTGTGTTCCTCGGCTCGTGGACCTACGAATAGTTCCCCTTCTAGGGCTCCTGCCATTACACGGATGTGTTTTGGGCGACCGATGCTGTAATAAAAAATATATATGTATAGCTACTACTATTGAGTACTTATATTTATTTACGTTACTTATATGTGTGCCTGCCCCATAATTGCTATCAAAAGTCATCACATATAATATAATAATAATAATCGCGGCACAGCAACAGAACTAAGCATAATGGTTGTGAGTTAGACTTTAGGGTTAGTCCATTTAGCAGCTAAATCAGCTAAATTTTAGCTGAATGGGTTATATTATATTTTTATTTCTTTGCTCTGGTTGCAAGACAAATCACCGAGTGGTGGTTCGCCACTCAACACGCAATGAAACAGAATGTTTCGTGCAAATGCAGTAGAGGTATTGTAATTCCATTAAATATTAAGATACTCACTAGTTGGGAAACCTGCATTTTGGTATTTGATCACCAGCGAAACCAGCTTTGATCACACCTGAGCCCTGTCAACGAAAAAACGGTGTCAGATGCAAATTATTCATAAAAAAAATATGTATGACTCATTTTACTTGTAAATTACTATATGTTTACACTTTAAACTATTTACTTATCATATTATTATATGTGAGAATCTAGTTTTCTTTAGGCTTTTATAATGATTATATGTTATATTACTTAATGAAACGAAAGAATAGTGAAAATTGTTAACGGCAATACGACAAAAATCGATCGGTAATGTAAAATATAAATATATTTACATTGTCTATAACGACTGGTTGATTCACAATGACGTCGTTGAGTTCCATTTTTATAAATAAATGGTTTATTTGGATGGATCGGATTCGGAATTTATTTTATATTAGATGATAGATTCTCATACGGACTACCACACACACTACCACACAACACATTTACTCACACTTTCAAAAGTGACAACAGAATTCAGAACACAGATGACAGAACACATTTACACAGATTACATTATTTCCATTGACAAATGCATATAACAAAATAAACAAAAAAGAGACATGTGAAAAATGAAATTAATATTATAAAAGTCCAATTTATTATATCGTTCTTTTTGGCTAATTTTTCAGCTGATAAATTAAATTCATTATAATTAAGCAAACATGCATTTTTAATTCCACATTAGCAACACACTATAAAAGTACAAAATTGCGGTATTGTAATTTGTATACTATGTGTAGAAATCTTGGTACAATATATATTTCTGGTTGTAATATATAATATTTCAATCACGGAGATTGACCGATCGGACAAGCCTAGTGCTTTCATTGAATTTCAATTTTAAATATAATCGTCCAGTTAAATCGTCCGTTTCGTTTTATTGACAAACAATTTACATGTTGCTAGTTACGAAAATTAAATTATTATTTATTTTATTGTATTACATGGGTACCATACGGTAATAACGATACACAAAGTTTTATATTCTACCGGTTTTGTTTTGTTTGATATACGTAATACATACTAAAATAAATATTAAAATAATACTTTTTGAATACTATAACCAAGCAAGCTACATATATTATTTATAATTTATTTACAGTCATATTACTGTATTAAATGAATACAGTAATATTATGTATTAAATTAATACATTAATAATATTATTAATTAATTTATTTATTAACAAGCAATGAATGCGTTTAGAATTTGGTGAAAAATGGAGAACGATGTCATAACGAGATTCAGCGCTAAAAATAAAGAAAAATTAAAAAATATGGCAATGATATATCTTTATCAAGGGTGGCAAGTGTCAATATTCACTCATCACGTGGTTTCAAGAGTGAAAGTAATCCGTTTCGTAATAAATTCGAATCCGAATTAAACAAATTATTTAAAAATAATGGATATCAACGACGTCATTGTAAATCAACCAGCCATTATGGACAATGTAAATATACTTATATTTTACATTTTCCCATAGATTTTTTTTCGTATTAGCATTAACAATTTTCACAATTCTTTCGAAAGTAATAAAAGATATAATTATTATAAAACCTTAAAGAAAATTAGATTCTCACTTATTATACGATAAGTAAATAGTTTAAAGTTTGGATATATCGAACTAATCCCTGTCGCTAGCGTATGTTTTTGAAGACGCACGTGCACGCACGTGGAGTGAGATTTGGTTTTTATTTTTGTTGATAATTTGGTTTTATTGTTATTACAATTTGTTATTACAAAAAATGTGGTGTTTAGTTAGTGTTTGTTTAATTGTGGTGTATTTTAGGTAAGTTTTTTTTATTTTAAATTAATATTAGACTAGTGGGTAGGCATGAAAAAAGACCGGCTGCCCGGCCCCTCGGATTCCGGGGGTTCTACTATTGCGGAGATGTTATCTTTGCGGTTGGTAATACAAGAAAAAGACGAGGCGAAAATTTTCTTTAAAATTTCATTAGAACTGTTAATCTAGTTTCTTAACTTTTATTTCGTCTAGATATACTGACCAATCTACATCGTGCCTTCTTCATTATACGTGATATTGGCGAAGTAAACTGTGCTCTACTAGCATGCATAAAAGCCATAAAATAAACAATCAATCAATTCATTCGGGAAAAATTAATTATTTTCAATTTTCCGCTCTGACACGACAAGGCATATACATAATAATATGAGTGGCAGAATTCAACGATGCGTTTTGCTTCTTTAACAGAACGTAGAAATGAAAATATTAAATACTTCATTTCTTCGGGTGGGATTCGAACCCACCTGCTGCGTTTACAGTTGCACGCTTGTGCCCCTGCGTCACATGTACTCATTGAATATCTGAAACGTAGGGCTCAATCGCATCGTCGATGGAAATCACGAGCGAGAAGGCGGATTGTGAAGGCGACAAATGCCAATGCAACCGAAGTATGGGTAAGTTTTATTGTAAAGTGCTATGACATAGGTGTCCCATATGTGAATAAATAATCTTTATTGAGCATTTAAATTAAATATTTAACAAAAATATTTTCTAGTCTGTGAACTAAAGCTAGAAAAGAAATCTCTTAACACTAGGTTAACTCTCTGTTTCTTATGCGGGATATAGCGTGAAGCTCCATTAATATTTTCGATATATTGCATTTTTTATTTGTAGTAAGTACACATTGCTTTTTTTGTTCTTTATTGTTTTAACGACACTACTTTTGTTGTAAGAGCCCAACGTGGCGCAGTGGAATGGCATCTGAATAAACGCGGCGGTTGTGAGTTCTATCCCTAATCGGAAGAAAGATTAATTATTTTCATTTCCCGCGGGAAGACAGAGTGTGGCTTGCGGCCATTTAAATTTGACGGTGCGTGGGGAACGGAGTGTTTTAATACTAGGTTCCTTTACCTTACGGGAAAAAAACAAGTTGCTTTTACAATTTTTTTACATTGTACTTAAAACAATGTTTTCAGTGGCGGGTCCCAACACTTTGGCACACGGGTTTGCCTCATTTCCAGAGCGTAAATATTTTGATAATTCACTCCCCCGAGTGGGAATCGAACTCACAACCGTTACGTTAACAGTCGCAAGCTTGTGCCCCTGCACGACCACTTTTGTAAAACTCGTATTTGAAATTTAAAATTCAAAATAAGATTTTTTTTATTGATATCCAATTAAGTTTTTTGAATTTAATTTTTAAATTTCATTATCTTTAAGTCTTCAAAGCTCTATGGTGTCAGATCTTCGTCAGATTTCTATTAATCTTTTTGTAAATAAGAAAAAAATATAAAATATGTACATGGCGGTAGTTGAAAAACTTTCAACAGTTATATTGAGACACCGATTCTTCCTTCACATAAGTTTTGTCATTTCTTGCACATATAACATAAAAATAACCTTATACGTATTATTAACTCTTGCCTAGATGGTGAACCACCAACGAAAAAACCAATGACAATGGATGACGGTTTCAAGTGGAATATTGAAGTGAGCCATTTTTTTATATTTATTTACTATCGGCTTGCCAGCGGCTTCGCCCGCTTGAACTACATGATTATTCATTTACATTACATTTTTCTACAACCATACATGAAATACAAAATAAAATCTAATAATAATAATTAAAATAGCCATCAAAATACAAAAAAAATATATAATAGTAGCATTAAATAGTAAAAAATTAAAAATAGAAAAAAAAAGAGACAAAAAATTTAGAAAAAATGAAAACGGCATCTCCAAATCCGTTAGAGTTGAGAGCGGTTTATAAGCACTGGCCTATTTTCACGTGGGGAAACTGCAAGTAAAAGCTAATCAGTTACAAAATTTCTTGTTGTTCAAATCCAGGTCCTTGCCAAAGCGGCAACAGCGGTAGAATCCGGCGGTAAATCCCCGGTGTCCGTGTTAAATGAGCTCGGAGTGCGGGTCGAGTACAGTGTGCTGAACCAGCAAGGGCCCCCGCATGACCCAAGTTTTGCAGTAGCTGTACAGGTGTTGTGTTTTTTTATGTATTTTATTCTGTTTTGATTTTATAACTCATTTACTTGCACCTAGTACCTACACAATTTTCGAGAAACTGCCAGTTGAGTGTCTTAATGCTGCGTTTTGTGTTAACACCAGAACAGAAAAAAAAAATCTGTCTGTGGATTTTCATAAAAACAAACTTGTGATTAAAATTCAAAGTTTTGATTGGAAAGTGGAGAATGGAAGTGTCTTAATAGAAACAGAGTATCTTAACAATAGGTTGCCTATGCTTACCTTGCAGAATACAAAACATATTTTGACCCACAAGGAATTTTCACTCATTTTTCTGCTTTCTGTCTTAATTCAGAATATTACATGTTGAGTTGAGAGAAAACCATTCCTTCAAGTGGGAATCGAACCCACACCAACATATTCCTATATGTCAAACTAGAATTTTAAATTAAATAATTACATTAATTAGACTACAATATCCCATCCTTAGTAAATTACACAAAATAAAAAATGTATAAAAACCTAGAATTATTTAACAATGACGTCATTTTGTATTTATACTTAGTTCGTCCTCTATACTTTGTTTATAGTCGATTATAAGATTATGTAATTTATCTGGGAAGTATGAAATAAAGATTATATTTAGAAAATAAGTTTGACAGTGTCTCCTCACAGTGGTATAGCGATTGATTGTAAATGCAATGATTGTGAATTTGATTCCCACTGAGGGGAATGATAATATTTTAATTATTCTTATATCTTCACTCTTATAATCAAAAATTTTCCGTGTTTTAACACTAGATTCTCTCAGTCGACCTCCAAAAATACATAAAAAAAAATATGCTATGTTTTCTTTGGCAGGTGGCCGATATGAAGTTTGAGGGTTGGGGTCACAACAAGCGGGAAGCTCGGGCAGCAGCAGCCAAGACGTGTTTGAACGAACTGCTGGCGCGGTTTGGACGTCCCAACCCTGGTCCAGTCCCTGACTTCACAAACGATGAGCCACCCAAACATCCTGGTAAATACGTTATGGATTAGAGAGTGGCTACTAAATGTTTTAGTATTGTTTTTGCAGGTATGTTGGGATATATTTTGTTCTTAATCGATTGTGCGATACGAAACAGGGCAATATGTTAACACGCCTGGTGCGAGCTGGACCTGCTGGATCCTTTTCTTGATTGCTTTTCTTCACGCCACTTCGTGAAATCGAGTTTTTTTATTATTATTACAGCAAGCAATGCGAGTAGACAGTGACAATCCCTACTTATAGATGTAATATTTTTCCAACGGAGATTCGACCATGTCATCAACTACATCTGGCTTGATTATATAATAGAAATATTCTTGACCATAAATGAAATAGTTTCCATAGAACAGTTTATATAAAATCTAAATTTATTTGAATTCGCACCTCTTAGTTGATGTGTGAGCAGATGTGTCGGTGTTTTAATAATACTACATAATATTCAGTTCATAAAGGTTTCAATAAACATTGTTGTTTTTTAGTGACAGACTTCTTATTTGGGGATATGGAAATTGAACCTACTGATGTCAGTAAATCACCACAACCGCATGGTGAGTTTACTAGTTTTAAAAATTGAAGAATTTGTTTGATTAAACGCGCCAATCTTAGGATATATTCATTCGAATTGATAAAACCTTCATATGTTTTCCTTTAAGCCCTTTATATGTATATTATGCCCTCAAGTCTAAATTGGATCTTAAAGGCGATCTTGGCGTTTTCATTCATAGATTATTAAAATGATTATGATTATGATTATTATGATTAAATACGGGCCTAAATGAACACATTTAATGTAGAAATAACTGTTTAACAATTTCTTTTCAAATATTAAGTATTGTAATATTATTATTTTATACCAATCTAAATTATATAAGGACTATATGAGACCGTAGTGTCCGAACAATATGTGAGATTTGATTTGCACTTTGGAGATTGACATTTATTTTTATCACCTCCCTCTGGTAAGATTAACGACGGCGTTGAGTTCCGCCACTAAACACAGAAAATGATAAACGGCGAATCTTAACACTAGGTTCCCTCTGCCTACGCTATTATATTCGGGACATATGTATACAGCGTGTTTTAAATAATTCTATAAAATGAAATAGTTTCAGGTCTCTTCGGTTCAACAATTTCGCCGATACCTAAAAATCCTATAAATACGTTATACGAAAAGTATCCAGGATTAACGTTCACCTGTACGTCCGGAGACGGAACACCCTTAGGAATGGTAAATGGTGAGCATTTTTATTTATTAATAAAATTATTGATTTACATGTTTATATTATATGAGAACAATGAGTGAAAATATTGACATTTTTGATTGTAAATATTTTCACATTCTGTATAAACAGAACAAATTAATAATGTTAATTTCATTAAGTAAGTAGTTAGTTTAGTAGAAATTATCGTAAAAAAATGACAATTTAATTTTTATTGTTGTTTTATAATATATGTATTTTATTTGTTATTTAGTGTTCATTAAAAAACG